>PVLD010004079.1:0-131055 GCA_004027595.1 Dinomys branickii
ACTATCTTCTCTATAATTTGGTATTTCCTTTAATGTTTTTGTGTTAACTAATGTGAAGATAACTATGTAATACAACATCCAGTGCTAATTCCCTACTATATTCTGTATAACTTTGTATTTTCTGTATTGTTTATGGCTTTTCTGGTTCATATGTCTCCATTCTTTTGTCTTTAAAATAAAATTAAAAAAAAAGAAAAAACTGGAAACAGCAAGTAACACTGAAAGGTACAGTAGATATTGTGAAAGGGAAAGACTGCTTAATAGGAAAAAACAACTGGGATTAGGGAAAGAAGAAAAGAAAGAAGGAAGGGAAATACAAACACACACACACACACACACACACACACGATAGCTAAGATAATTGTGCTACTAATTTCTATTGGTTTATTGAAAGGAACAATTAGTGTTTAATTGTTTGATCAATCTTGCATCCCTATATCTGGTAATCTGAGCAACTACTTTGAAGATAACAATAAGTAATACAACAACCATTGTTGATTGCCTATCATTGTTTTGAAATTCTGTATTATAGTTTCTGTGTTGTTTCATTTTTGTCTTTTATTTTGTTTTTGTTCTTTTCTCTTTAAAATAAAGTTTTATGCTAATACTGTAAAAATAAATAAATAAATAAATATCATATAGGCTGGGGACATAGTTCAGTGGCAAGCACAAGATCCTCAATTTGACTTCTGGTACAAAAAAAAAATTATATATATAGATAGATAGATCAAAATAAATAAAATATAGGTACTCAATTTAAAAAAAAAAGAAAATGATAAATGCCAGATATAATGGATTGTGCCTGTAACCCAGCACTTCAGAGGCTGAAACAGGAGGATCCCTACAACTTTGAGGTCAGACTAGGCTACGTGATGAATTCAAATACAGCTTGGATTACACGAGACCCTGTCTCAAATATATATAAAAAAAAAAAAAATATGTATATATATATATATATATATATATGACATTTTTAAATGTACAAGTCAATGCCACTGGTCATGTTCACAATGTTGTAGAACTGTTACTGCTATTTCCAAAACATTTCTGTTATGCCAAATGAAAAACCTGCGCATTAAGCACTAGTTCCCCAAGCCCCTTCCTGTTGTCTTCATTTACTATCAGGCAATCTGAACCTTCCAAGCAATAGAAAAGAACGCAACCAGAGGTGAAAGGGATGACGCTGTTGGGGATAAAAACCAAATTCTCATTTTCTTCCGTGTGACCTAAACAGCTGGAAACTTCTGGCCAAGCTGTTTACATACACAGAGAATCAGAGCAGAAGCCCTATGTGGTACTAACTGAGTATCTTTCCTCTTTCAGTGACCATGCAGCAGGTGGCCAGGACCGTGGCCAAAGTGGAGCTGTCCGACCACGTGTGTGATGTGGTGTTTGCGCTCTTTGACTGTGATGGTGAGTGGTCTCTCGAGTCGGGGGACCCTGCGCCTCGCCACCTCTCTAGACTTCATGACCAGTGCCAGTACCCGGGGCCTGTGCCCCTCAGTGGCTCACAGGACAGAACTAGAACCTCTGGCCTGGGTTTGCAGTTTCCTTTTCTTCACGTATGTGGAGTTTTGTTTATTGTGTTGTAAGTTTTGCGGTGCTGGGGATGGAAACCAGGGCCTCAGGCGTACTAGGCAAGCACTCTGCTTTTGGAATTCCAGTTTGCCTGTAGGCCAAAAGGATCTTAAACAGGGAGCACATTTTCAAGACTGCTTGGGTGTGTGTTTTCCCCAAGTGCAATCCTAATGGCCCCAAATGTACTTTTCTTAGAAAAAACAGAAACAAAAATGTTACACCCAACTTGCTGCTTAGTAGATAAGGAGCACTCAAATATTTTTAATGTCTGCAGAAAGTAAATAGTACAGCTCTGTCTCTAGGATACAGTATATGCCAGGCCCCTGCCAGGTGCAGAGCAGACAGAGGAAAAAACTAACCCAGCCAGGGCAGTACAAGCACAGGTCATGACCATTTACCAGAAGCTCTCGGGAGCTGAACACAGGCCGAGGGGAGTGAGACAGAGGAAGCATTTGGGTGGGGACCTAGACTGGGGACCTTGAGTTCACTGGCCCTCCCCCACCTCCGTGTCCAGCATGTCTGACACTCCTTAGCAGCCATGCCGCTGGCCCTGTACCCCCAAGTGTCCTCTACTGGCCCCGTCCAGCCCTTTCCTCCCGTGTGGACGGAATCCGTCTCTCCCACAACCTGGGATATTTCAAGACACAAAACACAAAGCCTGTTCACTTCTTTATTCTTAAAGCCTGGCCCGGGCTGGCCCCAGCCTAGGGAAACCCATTCAGCGGTTGTCACACTGCGGGCAACTGCCCCAGCTGCAGGTGGAGACTACACGGGAAGAGCGAACTATTTCCTCAGCCTAGAGGGCAGCGTTGGCCGCACAGCCTGCGGGGCGCTGGAGCCACGGCGACGGGGCCAGCGGCGTCTTCTGGCTGGCCGGGCTCCAGGGCCTCCGCTTACCGTGCTGTGCTTGTCTCTCCCTCTAGGCAACGGGGAGCTGAGCAATAAGGAATTCGTCTCCATCATGAAGCAGCGGCTGATGAGAGGCCTGGAGAAGCCCAAAGACATGGGCTTCACGCGCCTCATGCAGGCCATGTGGAAGTGTGCACAGGACACCACGTGGGACTTTGCTTTGCCCAAGTAGCAACCCCCACCACAGAGGGGGCACGCCCCGCACCCCCACACCGTGAGCCCCGGAGCGGAGCGCCCTGCGCGCTCTGCCCCCGACAGCCATGCTCCTTTCCCCAGCCAGCCTCAGCCCGCAGCCCCCTGTGCCCGCACTCCCCTGGGCAACCCGGTTTCGGAGCTCAGACCGCCGCTCCTTCGTCCCCGCGCAGGCAGTGCTCTGTGGATAGAGAAGGCGAGGAGCCCTGCCCGCTCCTGCTGCCGGCCAGACCTAGCGACCAGAGCGACGCTGCTCTTCCTCGGGCAGGGTCCGAAGCTGCAGGTCGGGACGGGCCTGGCGGCACTTGTGTGCTGGACGAGCCGTGGGGACCGGGGCGCCGGCACTGGGAGGTGTGGGCCAGAAGAAGGACAGGCAGACCCTGACTCCCAGCGCCGCTGCGGCCCTGCCACAGCCTCCTCCCTCGGAGCTCCGCGGAGTCTGTGCTTCTCCCCCCGGGCCGGGCCTTGAACACTCACGAAGCCTCACTTTACAATAAAGATCCCCGAAGGCCCCCGTCTGCTTTGTCTAGGGTCCTCGGGCCCCTTCCTTCGCACGCGTCCGCTGCTGTGCATCCCGCAGGCGTCAGACTGACCTGGGCGGTGGAGGCACGCGCGAGGGCACGGAAGCTGTCCGAGCAGTGGCAGGGCGACGGGGCCCGGAGGGCCGCCTGGGCGCGGAGCTGAGTTTGAAGAAGCGCGGTGGCCAGTGCTGGGTGACGGGCCGGTCCGCTGCCGCCTCACCGGGCAGAGGTCGAGCAAGTGGGCTCCGACCTCCTCCCAGGCCTGACAACCGCTGCCACAGCCCCCAGGGCCCTCGTCTCTGGGTAGTGCTCCCGGCACCGCTCCGCGCAAGGTGATGCCCAGCACCTGTGCTTCGGCCAGGGACGGCAGAGGGCGCCCGCTGCCCTGTGGTACCGGCCCCGACTGGCCTCTCTGCCAAGGGCACGCAGCAGCCGCGTTCCTAGCACGCCTTCGGGAGGTGCGGTTCCCCCAGGAGCTTGCCAGCTTCCTGCCTCCTCGCCTGTGCTCGCCCTCTGGGCTGTGCCTGGTGTGCACGTGTCTGCCCCGTACCGCTTGTTGCCGTAAACCTGGAAGGTACCAGGGCCTCATACGCTGGCGGGGGCCGGGGCTTGACGCGGGCTCTCCCAGGAGGTCCGGCCTGGCCTCAGATGCACAACAGCCCTGGCTCGGCCCTCAGGTGCTGGGATTCCAGCTGTGCGCCACTGCGCCAGGCTCAGTTCCTAAATTTGCCCCCAAAACAGAAGGCTCTTCTGCAGCCTCTTTGGGACACCTATTCTCCTACAGGAGGCCTGCCGGCGGCCTGGGCGCACTCACAGAGCCGAAAGTCACGGCACGCAGGGAGGGCACCCACCCCACCTGGAGCCGCGCGCCCCAGGGCCAGGTGCGCCCGTGGGGTACTCAGGAGAGGCGACAGCCGCACGCTGGCACGGGGCTAAGCGTACGGGGAGGGGGCAAGCTGAGCCGCCTGGAGGCAGAGGCAACCACACGCGTCAGGCGTGGGCTGGGGGACATGTAGGGCTGATCTGAGCTCGTGTTCAAATTCAAATAGAATGACCCGCCCCTCCCCAGGACTTGGCTGCACTCTACCCTGTTGAACAAGCCCTCCCTGGTACCTTACCATTTTTGTGAGCTTGTCACCCACGAAGTTCAGGCCCACATAACTCCCAGACAAGGTGTGTGACACTAGCAACGCCTGGATAAATCCCTGCCACGCAGCCGCACTCTGCGTTTGTTGTTGCTACTTTTAAAAAACAAAACAACTCTTCATCCCATCTAAGGCATCACCGAGGCAGACCGGCCGGGCCCCCCACTGCTGGGCTTCTCTGACGGTGGTTCAGCAGTATCCAGGACAAGCAGGAGGAACGAGATCGTTCCTAAGGAAAAGGGGGCTTGAGGATGTGCATGGTTTTGAAAATCCTTACTTTAAAAGCTTTGAGTCCCCGGGTTGGAATATGAGCCCTAGAACCACATCGGACCTAACATAGGAGAGGCCCGGCAGTGGCCACTACCCGACCAGGAAGAAGGCAGCGAGGAGCCAGCTCAAGCGGGCGGCGGCGGTGGGCTTCAGTTTGTGGGCCACGAGTGCCACCTGCCGGCAAGAAGGCTTAGTGCAGGGGCTCGCAGGCCTGACCCAGCCTCAGCCCACCTCACCCCTGAGAATGGGGCTGGGTGAGGACCGTCCCTGAGCAAGGCAGAAGGACCCCGGAAGAGAGGTGCTTTGGCCGTGACTGAAATTGAGGAGGCAAAGAACCAGAATCATGTACTGTCCTCTGGCTCAGGATGGGCATTTCCCGGCAAACGAGGGGGCCGAATTCACTCTATTCTACCGCTTCGGGACCTATGGCTACTAGAGCCAGGCCCTGAGCCAGGTGCAAGGAACCTGCACTCCCAGGAGGGAAAGAGACGGCAGGGGGAGGTTTACGCACAGGCTACCGCCCAGCACTTAGAGAAGCAGCGCTTGGTTTCTCCTCTATGAGAAACCCATGCATAAATAATTTAAAGAGCAAATGAAGGCTAGATAAAAGGAAAGAGGGAGAGAGCTTTTGCAAATGAGAAGGGGACCGAGAGCGGAGGGACGGAAGCAGGGGAGCGGAGGTTGGAGACTTGAGCTGTGCTGTGCACATGCACCAGCCCCCACTATAACTGCGCCTGTGCTCCAGCCTGCGCCGATCAAACGCGCAAAGCCAAACCGCCGTCTGCACCCCAGCTTGGCAGCTCAGCCGAGGCTGCTGAGGAAGTTTCTGTCATTTTGCTGTCGTTAAACACAGTCATATACTGGTACTTGACTGCTTTGAAACTGGTCGGACTTGCTAACGATGCACCTTGGCCTGAGCGTGTTGTCCCAGGACTCGGACTTTGGCACTCGAGGCACAAGCTACAATCTGTGGGTGTTGGTTGCCTCCCCTTTCAGTCAAGGCCGTTCCGTACTTGTTTCTGGCACCCGTCGTGCCTTCTGGACCCCATTACCGATGAGGGCCAAGTGCCGCTGTAGATCCGGAGTTGAGTGGGAATTGCAGGGCTGGGAAGGTGGCCGGGTGTCGGGGTGCACGCCTGGACTCTCGGTCCTTGGAGGGTGGTAGGGTCGCAAGCTCAAGCCCAGCTGGGCCGATGAGCCAGACCCTGTCCCGAACAATTACAAAGGGGGCTTGAGGATATAAATCAGTGGCCAGGTGCCCTGGGGTTCAATCCCTGGTACCACTAGGCAGGAGGCTGGGAAGCAGGAGTATCAGGCAAAGGCTGATGGTGCAAAAACTGAGGACAGAGAAGCACATTTCATCCTGGGGACAAGTTCTAGGCAAAACCCAGTACAGACGGGGGAGGGGTTTGTGACCCAAGAATTAAGACAGAGACTATTCACAGAAAGGATTCTAAAAAAAAAAACCCTGCCCAGCATGGTGGCGCAGGCCTATAATCCCAGCACTCAGGAGGCGAGGCAAGGACCAGCCTGGGCTACAGAGTGAGCTCAAGGCCAGCCTGAACTGCATAGCAAGACCCTGTCTCAAAAAGACAATAAGTTAATAAATAATTTATATTAGTATAATTAGTATATTATAATATTTAGTATCATTTTGAGCATACGCACATATAAATAACTCCTAGAAAAAAATCATGCAAATTTGAAGGCTGGAAGTGCAGCTCAAATTTGAGGGTGGAAGTGCTGTGGGTGAGGACTGGGGTTCGATCCCCAGCGCCCCCCCAATGAAGACTCCCAGAACTGAATATAGCCACGGAAACACCACCCAGTAACGGGAGAAGCACTGGGCATAGCTCAGTGGGAGAACACTTTCCTAACATGCTCAGGCCCTGGGTCATCACGGCAGCAGGAACAAAGCAAAGACGTGTGGGCAGGGCTGGGGCACAGTTCGGTGTCAGGGCACATGCGTAGCATCTGTGAGACCTGCGTTCAATCCCTAAAACCAAAATACAAAAACAAAACTACTCCCAGGGCACAACTGAAGGAAAAATGTATAAAGCTCTCAACTCATTTACAGACGATAGGCTGATGTAAGCTAAACATGTGCCTCAAGAAGTTAGGGGGAAATAAAACCCAAAGAAAATGACAGAGCCAAATACGTAATATTAGGAAGTGTGTGCATGTGTGCGTGCGTGTGTGCGTGTGTAATGAGGACTGAACCCAGGGCCTTACATGCTCTACTGCTGAGCCACACCCACATCCCAATATTTGGATTTTTTTTTTACACTAGAGTTGAACGTAGGGCCTTCATCCTGAGCTACATTCTCAGACATTCTTTAAAAACTTCAAGCTAGGCTGGGATCAAACTTGCTACCCTCCTGCCTCAGCCTCGCGAGCCACTGGAATTATAGGCATGCACCACCATGCCCAGCAGGAATTTTTAAATGTGTATAACTACAGATACTGCAGCAGCTTAAAATTGTAATAATATTGCAAAGAACTTTATGTCAGTACATTTGAGCTGGAGCCAGTCGTGAGGGCACACACCTGTAGTCCCAGCCCTTAGGAGGCTCAGGTAGAAGGATCATAGCCAGCAAGTTCAAGGCCAGCTTGGGCTACATCATGAGTTCAAGGCCAGCCTGAATTAATTACATAGTAAGACCATCTGAAAACAATTTTTTTTCTGAACTGGATGCTTTCCTAGAAAGTATCAACATTAAAAAAATCTGAAGCCAGGCATGGTGGCTCACGTCTATAATCCCAGCACTTGGGAGGCTGAGGCAGGAAGATTGTTGCAAGTTCAAGGCCATCTTGGGCTACAAAGTAAGTTCAAGACCAGCCTGAACTACATAGTGACATAGTGAGACCCTATCTCAAAAGGATAATATATATATGACTACATAATAAGTTGAATTACTAAAGCTCTACTTACAACAAAAGAGGCCTTATAGGAGTGAGAAATTTATATATGACCAAATTCTGCACCATCCTGTAATCCCAGCAAGAAGTGTGGAATTTTATCTCCAGGATTAGGAATTTTATCTTTTTTGTGATGTTGGGAATTGAATGCAGGAATGCAGGGCCTCTGACAAGCTAGGCAAGGGCTCCACCATGGCACCACATCTGCAGCCCAGCTCTGCATTTCAGGACAGTGACTTGGCTTGGGCCACGATGGGTGGATGGAGGTGAGATCCAGGTTGGAGACCACTATAACAATCCAGGTATTCCTGCATATGGAAGCAAACAGACTGCATGGCTGTTTAGGGCAGGGTGTGATTTGGCCAAGGGGAGGTGTGGAGCATGGAAATTGGAGGGCGGCAAGGGAGAGCAATCTCAAGAAACCTGTCTTCCACTGGGTAGCTGGCTGTGGCAGTGCATTTCAGCGGCACTAAGAAGCTGAGGAGGGCCAGGTGTAGGCCCGTTTCGGACCTGGGAGGTGCCCATAGACATGGTAGCGAGGGTCTGGACCCAGGAACAGAGTCCAGTGTAGAGATGTGGTTTGGCAATCTCCTAAAAACCTGGGCTTTCCCACTTCCAAGAGAAACTAACCATGACCACATGAAATCTCCAGGTCAGTTTCCCAACTATAAAATAAACTAATATCAAAGCTGGGCATGGTTGCACACATCTATAATCCCAGCACTCAGGAGGCTGAGGCAGGAGGACTGCTGCAAGTTTGAGTCCAGCCTGGGCTACATAGTGAGTTCAAGGCAGCCTGAACTGCATAGTGGGACCCTGTCTTATTTTTTTTTTTAAATCATCTCCGCCAAGTGTTCCCCAAGGAAGGCTGGGAATAGAGAGCATCGAAGGGAAAGGCCTTTGGATTACAGTACAAACAAACCCTCTACTGGGTGGAACAGCCAAGAGATGGACCAAGGGCGGCGCCCTCAGGCCCTTCCCAGCTACTGGGGGCTCCTCCTCTCTGGGGGAAGGACAGAGAGAGCAAGAGACAAAGTAGGGATGTGCTATGGGGCCACATTCATGTGGCCATTCACAAATAACTTAGTGAGGTCCAAAGCGAAAATGCAACTAAGAAAGTAAAAGCAAAAGCAAAAGAATATGATTGGACAAAAAGGACACCATCTGGCCAGGTACATAGCTGTACTCTCAGCTACTCAGGGGACTGAGGCAGAAGGGTGCCAAGTTAGAGCCCACACTGGCAATGAGGCCTAGCTTAAAACATTTGGGGAGCAGGGCAGGGATATAGCTCAGTGGAATAGGCACCTGCCTGGCAAGCATAAGGTCCTCAGTTCAATCCCCGGTACCACCAAAAAAAAAAAAAAAATTGTAAAAGCGGGGATGTAGCTCACTGCAAAGGCCTTGGGCCCAATTCCTTGCACCACTAAATATACAGGTAAATAAAATGAAAAGGGTTGGGCGCGTAGCCAGTGGTACAAAGTGCTTGCACAAGGCCAGGCATGGTGGCTCACACCTATAATTCCAGCATTTAGAAGGCTGATGTAGGACTGCCATGAAATCGAGGCCAGCGTGGACTACACAGTGAGACTCTATCTCAAAGCAAAACAAAACAAATAAAAAAAAAAATGCTCGCACACAGCATGTGTGAAAGGGCCCGGGCTCAATCTCCAGGAATGCACAGGAATGCAAGGGCGAGAGGATCATGACCTACTTGTTAACAGGGTGAGGACACCCAGGAAGGCCCATCTGTTCAGATTCTTCTTGTGTTGCTTTTTGTGCAGCACTCTTTCCCTCCTGCTGCAGAGCAGGACCCCTGCTATCAGACAGGGTAGGTCACAGTACTGATTTATGGCCAGCTGCAAGTCAGAAAGGCGGGATGTGAGTTTCTGTGGCCTGCCTTTGGGAAGGAGGCATAAGCCAGGCTCTACAGATCATGTCACACCGTTGTATTTTCTGTAGTGTTTTGTTGTTTTGGATTGAACCCCAGGACTTACACATGCTAGGCATTGCTCTTCTACTGAGGTATACCCCCAGCCCACCACAGTGGTGCTGTTGTTTTTGTTTTTGTTTTTGAGACAGGGTCTTGCTGTGTAGTTCAGACCAGCCTTGAGTTCACCATGTAGCGCAGGCTGGCCTTGAACTCACAGCAATCCTCCTGCCTCAGCGTTGTGTGCCACCACACCCAGCTTGTGTTGTTTAATTTTCAGGAGGCACATCTCAGCAATTTGTTCTTACACTTGTTCACTGCAGGGACTAGTGCTGTGGGAGGAGAATGTAGAATGGGCACTCCTGATGGGAGAAAGGAACTGCCCAGTGCTTGCAGCACACTTATTTATACAATGTATTTATACATATGAATACTTTATGATACATTGTATCAGCTGAGAAGTTTAACTAAGTTTACAAGTTTAACCAAGCAACTCAGCAGAAAGCCAGGGTCCTTACTTTTTTGTTTGGTTTTGTTGTGGTACCAGGGATCGAACATCAGGACCTTGCGCCTGCCAGGCAAGCACTTATTCCACTGAGCTATATCCCCAGCACCAGGGTCCTTACTTTGTAAACATCCTCATACTCACGGCATGGACAAGGTGTGAGTGCTACACCCGCCCTTGGGTGTGGCAGCCAGCATACAGTATGAGAGGAAAACAGGCTTGCTCTTGCCTCTTTTGCTCTCGCTGCTTTTGCTGTATTCTGTTGCCTTGAAGTGTTGCCCCTGTGCCATGTGCCAGCTGCCGTGTAGCCAGCTGATTAAAAACCGTGAGCTAAATAAACCTTTCCTTCCTTAATTTTGGGTGTCCAGTATTTTGTCTCAGCAACAAGAGAAAAATAAGACAAATACATTCATGGAGAGTTTCAAGGGAGGCTGGAATCTGAGACAGGAAGAGTACCTAATCTTCAGCAGAACGGGATCCCTGGTGGCTTCACAGGGAACAAGAGAAAACTGTCTATATTATATCAAGTGAAGGTCAAGTCACTAAGGCAACAGCTCCCTGAGCCATGCACGCTTCTCACAGGGCCCTGCCAAACTCATGAGGAGGAGTGGCCTTGTCCTAGATACCCAAGGTGCAGACAGCTTCGCCCCCAACAAAAGACGCCTCCATTTCCACAGTCCACACTTAGCTCATTCCTTCCCCATCGGCTGGGATCGACCCTAATGTTACCAGTAAGAGCACTGAGGGAATTTAGAGCCTGCTTTTCACCCAGGGAGGCCCTGGTGGGCAGTTACCTTCGGAGGCAGCAAGGGATGCTGAGCCGCCGGGAGCAGAAGAGCAAGGGACGCGGAGCCCAGCGCCTTGGCAGCTCTTCCTGAAGGTGGAGGGAGGAATTCTCTCTCCTTACTCCACTGCTGTGGGGAAGGTGTGCGAAGGGAGAGCGCCGCCTCTGAGGTGCGCTGATTCCACCCACTCCGCAAGCAGCGAGCCCCTTTGAGGCCTGAGGCCCTGTGCTCAAGCCAAGGGGCAGCAGGCAGGGGCTCGGTTTTGACTCAGCCGGAGACTCACAAGCTGAGGGCACCCTCGGTGCAGGGCACAGAAAGCCCTTCCCATGGTGGGCTGAGGCTTGGCCACTACAAAGCAGGGAGAGCACCTCTCGTGCCACTGGGATTGGCCTGTCCCCAGGCTCGGGCCAGTCCGGCACCACCTTCCCACTGCACATGCCTGATAGCCTCACCTCTGAGCCTCATCCACGGCCACCCTCCCCGCAGCCCTTACCCTGAACACCCACCCCCTCGCTAGACTGGGTCCCTGTTATAGTCAGGGTTTGAGAGGGAAAGGATTTAACACAGGACACATAACTTACAGGATTATTTTATAATAGTCACCCAGGGCTGGGGATATAGCTCAGTGGCATAAGTGCCTGTCTGGTAAGTGCAAGGTCCTGAGTTCAATTCTATGTATCAAAATAATAATAATAATAATAATAATAATATCCACCCAAAGAGTCAAATGCAAGACTGTGGGACACCTGTCCATACACTACAGACCCAAGAATCCAGCGGAGGGCCTGGGTCCCATGGCTATGTCCTGTATGAGCCCAGTGAGGCCCAGAGCCCACGACAATGTCTCATGCAAGTCTGTATCAAGGATCTGCGCTGGGAAGGCCCAAAGGTCAGTGGTGGAAGGTAGAAAGTCTGTGCCAATGGGATGAGGACCTGTGCCAGCAGCCTGAGGGATGTGCACAGAGCCAGGAAGTGATGCTCAGAGTAAGGACCAGAGCTCCCCTGAAAGGTACTACGGCCGTCCTCAGTGACAACGAGGACCTGAGCTCCCCCGACACTGAGAACAGCTGAGTTCATATCAGGAAAGCTAGCATGACAAGCTTCTCCAGGAGAATCAACAATCTTCCCCTCCAGTTCTCCTTTACGCTGTCAGCAACAGTCAATCTCAGGAGGGCCTTCCGCACCCAGCACCGCGCTGACCAACCGCGCTGACCAGCAGGCTGGGTGTGGACCCACAGTTACTCCACCACACTCCCCAGGTCAGGTGCTGTCTGTTCACAGTGCGTCTCCACACAGGGCTGGCGCGCAGCCCACATGCAGCTGTTACGTTAACTCTTCCTTCGCAAAGGGTGGACTTTAAGATGAGCCCAAAGAATGAGTTGGATTTGGACCAAGAGGGGAAAGATCGCTAGGGAGACAGTCCTTTCCTTAGCTTAGAGGGAGGGGTGGGGGAGCTGTATTTTCATAGAGCTGGGAAACATATGAGGGGAGGCAAAAGCCTGTCCCAGTCAGATTCTGCATTCTGCGAAGCCCCGAGGAGAGGCCTGAGGTTCGCCTAAGGCAGGGATGCTTGAAGTCTAGGAGCAGAACGAGATGCTGAGGTCCGGTGGAAGATTCACTTTTCTACTGACTTCTGGTTATCTGTGAAGGAGGCAATTAACATATTTTGTCTTTGTATTTTTTCCTTTTTTGAGAGAGGGTCTCGTTATATAGTTCAGACTGGCCTTGAGTTCACTTTGTAACTCAGGCTGCTCTCAAACTCTCAATGAGGCAGTCTGATCCTGCCTCAGCCTCCCAAGTGCTGGGATTACAGGCGTGTACCGCCATGCCTGGCTGGAATATCAGTTTCACAAGGAGAAGGACATTCTTTAGTTAGAAAAGCACTGAGGACACACAATGATTTGTTTATTGTTTGTTAGGGTTTCTTAGATAAGGCTTCATTATACAGCCCAAACTGGCCTTGAATTTGAGTTTTCCATCCTCCTGTCTCAGCCTCCCAAATGCTGGGATTACAGGCATATGTTGGATTACACATAGAGAAGAATAATCCTTTAATTACCTTGGTAAAACATTTGGTATCCGCCCATTTGTACTAGCTACGCCCTTTGTTCTCTCTCAAAAAAAAAGCGACTGAGTTTTGTAATCAAGGCTGCAGTCTGAGAGGCTGTCAGCCCCCTGATCCCAGACTTTTGCCTCTCTTGTTTTTCTTGTCTGTCTTACTTTTCATCTGCAGGCACCTCGTTCTCAGGACCTGTCACCCTGGACAGAAATGGAATTTAGAATGACAGTGTCATATTTAAGCAAAATCTACAGACAATGGACTGAGCAGGGGTATAGTCTTTCCCTGGTCTTTGGACTGAGAAGGTATCCTGGAAAATCAAATTAGTTTCAGAAACTAAGACAAGCCAGGCATGGTGGCGCACGCCCGTAATCTCAGTACTCAGGAGGCTGAGGCAGGAGGATCGCTGCAAATTCAAGGCCAGCTTGCACTACATAGTGAGCTCAAGGACAGATTGAACTACACAGACTTGTCTCAAAAAAAAAAGAAAGAGCAAGAAAGGTAGGGGTGTTGACATAGAGACTGACTGGACCGGCCTTGAGCTCATAATCCCTTTGAAAACAACCAAGGCTTTCTGGGTAGAAACAACTCCAGCAGGGGCCCCAGCAGCCAAGGAGAATGTGAGAAAGCACAGAATGCTCCTACCACTCAGTCGCCTTCCAGCTCCTTGCCAACTGAGCCAAAGAACTGGCAACAGATTCAAAATTTAAATAAGGCTTTGCCACTTTATAAGCATTGCAGGAGGGCAGGGCTCACCAGCCAATAGTAGGGCAATCATGATCCAGTTTCAAACACATTGAAATTACGGACTCTTGCACTCCAGTACCCTCTTCAGACTGAAGAGCCTTGTGTTAGCAGAAGGGCCCCGCGAAACTGAGGGAATGAAGAGATTTCATCAAGTCTGAGAGAGGATTTAAAAGCAGCCATGGTTTTCACACATTAACACGGTAGGGACTATCAAAGTTTGCAGACTAACTTTCTGTCAGTACAGAGCTGACTTTTTGAGGAGAGGCTACTTACTGTCTTTACCAGCTGGAGTCCTAAGGGTTTGCACCAGGCAGCAAACAGTGGAAATGGAAAAGAAGGTTGTGAGATAGGACACCCATGTGGCAAAGCTGGCTGGGCCAGTCATCTGACCTGTTATCTACAAGGTCCTGGACCGGTCCCAAAGCCCTGCAGTGCACTTCTCGCGAGAACTTGAGCAGGTTTTCAACAGGATGGGCCGGACCTAACAGAGCCTGAGTCGTGGCATCCCAGTACCACCGCTCAGGACCGGATGTACACGTTCTCTTGGGTTTCCTCAAGATTTAGACAGCGTAAGAGGATGCGTAGGAAATGTGAAGGCTTTGCTCTCATGACTGTCATAGTCTGCGCCCTTTCCACACGTCTGCGTGTTTATCCTGCTCGCTCCCTCTTTTTCTTCTCACTCAGCCCAAGCTCCCCTTGCAGAGCCGGTTCCTCTCCCACTCTTCACTTTTACTTTCTCAAGTAAACTTTGCCACTGCTTTTTGCTTGTTTCGTCCAATTCTTTGTTCAAGACAAGAACCCAGAATTTAATTCCAGGTGGAGAGGCGAGCACCCAAACCCAGTAACATTTAGTAGGCAGGCCGCCTTTTAGAAACAAGTACCGGATAACAGTTGGATGCGATTACTTGTGAAGCCTTTGTTTTCTATAGTCTGATGTGTGTGCGTGCATGTGCGTGCGTGCGTGCATGTGCGTGCGTGCATGTGCGTGCGTGCGTGCTGTGTAACAAGGTCTTACTAACCTCAGATTGGCAACAGACTTGCGATCTTCTATTTTTTTTTTTAAAGAAAACAGAAAAAGTTCATTACTTTTTATACTGGGGGGTCAGGGAGGACCCCTCTGTTGAGGTGATCACTTGTGATCTTCCTGCCTCAGCCTCCCACGTAGTGGGATTCCAGATGTGTGCCACTGCGTCCAGCTTGTGGATGTGAAATAAGCAGTGAAGGACCTGCAGCTGAGGAGACCCTGACCTGGCACTAAGAACATAAGGGCGTCTGAAGACGACTTCCTAATGCCCTAATCTCCCCATCTACCCGCCAGCCTGCAGTGTACCTGCCCTATCACCTTCCCTCCTGAAAATCAATGGGTATCCCTGTGGCTAAGGCCAAGGCCTCTCTTAAGCCCCAGCCCCCAACTCGTCTATCTGCTCTGTTTCTTCTCTTACTTGCATTGTCAACATTTTTTATAATCCTATCACAAAATATTATAATAGATCCCATTTTAAAAACCACTCCCCCAAAAAAACACTACATAGCCAGCTGTGGTGGCGCACATCTGTAATCCCAGCACTCAGGAGGCTGAGGCAGGAGGATTGCTGCAAGCATGGTCAGTCTGGACTACACGGTAAGACTGTCTCAAAAAACTAAAAACTGAAAACAAAACCCACTCCATGGGAACCTGCATTCCTCTCCCCTAACAATCCACTTCTTCCTCCCTTTACCCTTTAGAATCTATTCCTGTCAGCTTCCCTTTAGCACCCGCCAAAAGCAACTGCGTGAAGCGCGCCACTGTCTTCCACACTGCCAAGTCCATGGGGCACTTTTCAGTCCTCACACGCGTGGTCTCTCCAGGGAAGTGACTGGTCTACCCCACGTGAATCATTTGCTTCACTTGGCTCTTCACTTGGCTCATGTTCTCACCTCAGGAGCTGTGGCTTCACTCTCCGCTCCTGGAGCCTCCTCCTCTCCCAGACCGCCAGTTACTGGGGTGTAACCAGACCCTACTCTCCTCCATCTCCGCTCACTTCCTCGGGGCACTGAGTCCCACAGCTTTCAGGATCATTTTATCTACCTAGAGTTTCCAGAAGAGACGGTTTTCCCTTCTGGAGCTCAAACACAGGGCCTGCTGCATTCTAGGCAGGGGCTTTACCGCCGAGCTACACCCCAGCCCTAGGTGGTGCTTGGTTTGCCTGCGGTGCCGAGGCTCAAACCAGGCCTTGTTCCGCTAAGCACGCACTCTCCCACTACACTGCACCCCAGCCTCGGGCCTCTTCCCCAAGCCCTGCATATGCACAGCTCCCTAACCTAGGCCTCCACGCAGTTCTAAAGGCACCACACACTTAACATACTCGAAAGCAAACACTGAACGCTCCCTGTAACAAACTGCCCTTTTCCTAACCTTCCCTGTGTCTCCATTTTTAGTACATGGAGATTCTATGCTTTCAGTTACTCAGGCCAAAAACATCAGAATCATCCTTGAGTCTTCTTTCTCTCCCCTCACTGCACGGCAAAATCGTTTCGGGTCTTCAGAATCCACCCAGAATTTGACTACTTCTCACCTCCTCCACCATCATCCTTGTCCCACTCACCATTAATTCGCACCTGGATTACAACAGTAGCTTCCTGTCGTCTCAATTACTGTAATAGCCTCTTGCCAAATTCCACACGAATGGTCGAGCAAAATAAGAACTGAGAAATCATCAGTGGACTTGGCGACATGGTCGCAGGTCACCTTGACAGGACAGCTTGCACTGCATAGTGGCCTGGAAAGAGCCGCATTCACTCCGTAGTGGATTCTTTTGTGTTGTCTATAGTGTAGTTTCCTAGCTGGACGTGGTGGCCCACGCCTGTAATCGCAGCACTTGGGAGGCTGAGGCAGGAGGATCGTTGTGAGTTCGAGACCAGCCTGGGCTACAATGTGAGCTCAAGGCCAGCCTGAACTGCATAGTGAGACCCTGTCTTAAAAAAAAAAAAGACAAAAATTTTTTTTCGCTATAATGTAGTTTCCTTCTCGCCTGTGCAATAACAAAAGTTCCCATGTCTTGAGCCTGCGCATTTGCCATTCCTTCTGCCTGGACCACCCTTCCTCCGGTCACGTCTGCTCGTCGTGCCTGGATCCAGGTACCTGTCAACAGCAGCTTTCAGGTTTTCCTTGTCAAGCTATTTAAAGTAGCACTTCCTATCCTCTATTCCTATTTTTTTCGTTATTTCCCATCATAGCATTTATCACTCTCTGAATGTGTGTTTACTAGATGACTCCCGAGCTTCTCTGCTCTCTAGAATGTAAGCTCCATGAAAGCAGGAACTTTTTTTGTTCGTCAGTGTAACCCTGTCATATAACTGTGCCTGCCATAAAGTGGATACGCAATAAATATCTGTTCAATTAATAAACGACTTTCATCTCAAAGGCAAACAGTTAATTACCAGTAACGTGCAAGCACACTCAACTTGAAGACCTCCGGAATCAGAAGCTTGTATTCTAGGGCTCTGTAGCACGCATCGATAACGCCTATGGTCCCTCTCTTAGAAGATATACGGTAGCGCTTCCGCCCTCGCCCAACTCTCCCTCAAAGCTAGGGAAAGGAGGGGCGGAGGGCCTGTGTCATCAGCGTGCGCCGGCCTGCCCCTCGACGCGCCAGCGGCTGGAGCAGCCCGTCGCTCGCCGGCCTCCCCTTCCCTGGTTCCGCGCTCTGGTTCCGCCATGGAATCCAACAAGGATGAAGCCGAGCGCTGTATCAGCATCGCCCTCAAGGCCATCCAAAGCAACCAGCCCGATCGGGCGCTCCGTTTCCTGGAGAAGGCGCAGCGTCTGTACCCGACGCCGCGAGTTAGTGGTGAGTGCGAGGCGCAGAGGAGACAGAGGGGACGTTAGAACTGATGGGGGGAATACGAGAGCGGACCGACGGGAGAGGTTGGCGGAGGGGGAGGGGTGGCGAGGCGCGGCTACGCCTGCGCACTGAGACGTGGGGTGGCTGCCGGGAGGTGTAGTCTTTCAGTCTCGCGCGCCCGCGGGACGCCGGACACCTGAAGACAGGGGCAACTGAGACTTCAACCTTCGGAGGGATTGAGGAAAGTTCTGGGGTGTCAGGTTTCCGAGAAGGAGATGCGCTGGCAGAGCCGGCTAAAGAAAGTCACCTGGAAGCGAAATCGAACTACTTTTCCCAAGGGGCCGTTCGGTGGCTCACGGCCAGCCGCCGGCCTGGGAAACATAGTTCAGGAAAATAAACATAACTCTGCGGAGCGAGGAGATGGGTTCTAAAGAGGGCAAGACCCGACCTCCGGCGCCCTGGGAAGGCGGCCCATTGCTGCAGCCCCTCGCAGGTCTCCCGACGAGGGCCAGAGACCACTAGCTAATAATACCCAGTCCCCCCGCCACCCCTGCGCTCCCCACCCGCTCCGAAAGCCGCTTCTCCTGCCGGTGAGACCCGGGTCTCTTGGCTTGGGGAGGCCGCCAGCCTCAGCCCCAGCCCATCAGTAGCCGTCAGGGGCCGGGATTGAAGGCTCCGGAAGCAGGGACGCAAAATTTCGCGTGTGTGTGTGTGTGTGTGTGTGTGTGTGTGCGTGTGTGTGTGTGCGTGCGTGTGAAATAGAACTCACGACCTTGCGCTTGCCAGACAAGAGCTGTGCCGCTGAGCTGTATCCCCCGCCCAGGAACCCAGTATTGGGGTTGTCTCCACTATTCAAACCCTTGCTTTACCCAAGAGCCCCCCCCCCCCGCTTTATTGGTTGAACCTAAATTTCAGAGGCGTTTTTCTTAATCCAAGCTGGAATAGAAAAACACGGTGTCTCAGGCCTGTGGTTACTGTTTATTAAGCTACCTGGCATATAACAGGCTCTCAGAAGACCGGGCGCTCGTCCTGACTGCAGCTTTCCGAGCTTGGGTTTCCTCATCTGGAAGATGAGAGTGTAGGCACGGGTAGTGTAACAGTAATACCCTCCAGGCTCTGCAGGGTGGGAAGCTCTTTTCCTACTTGAGCCTGTCTCAGGGATGTAAGCAAAGATCACTATCTTTGTTCTGTAGATAAGAAGAGGTCTCTGAGGTAAGGGACTCGCCCAGGATTACGCAGCTAAAGATTGGAAAGCTCTGTGACTATAAATAAAGAAAAAAGGAAATGAAAGAGCAGCGGTCAGCCTCCTCATCTTCCCTGCCTAGTTATACAGTAGAGAGACAGATGCTGGCTGAGAGGTGACCTGGAATGCCTGAACTTTACCCCCGCTGAGGAGGTTGATCTTTGGCTTGTTGGCCGCCTCCTGCACAGGGTTTCAGATTGTATTTGCCAGGAGCTGTGGAGTAACCCGCGAGAGGAGTTCCTATAAAATAAGCCTGTGGAGAGCAAGGGGGTGGCCTCTGGCGGTCAGAATTCCATCTGAATCGGGGCTCAGTAGCAGGCAGCCCCGAAAGGATGGTTGCGGGGGCCTGTGGCCTGTTGGACAGGTTAGGAGCTTGGAATGATCGCCTTCTGAGGGCCCGGGCACTGGAATTTGCGCAGGACAAGAGTGACGTGTTGCATATTATCGTATTCATGCTCTGCTGGAAAGAGTTCGCGCTTTGTGCATCTGTGTGAACTTCATCTTGTACCACCTGGAGCCCAGCCCTGGGCGCCGAGGAACCCGGGATTAGATAACCTGAGCAGGGAAATGTTGGTTAAAACATATTAGGTGGTCGTCTTTTGAATGCTTTGGGTTTGAGTTCATTTCAGACACTCATTCAGTGCAACTGATTTTCTTTTTTCTTTTTGAAACAGGGTCTCGCTGTACAGTTGAGGCTGGCCTTAAGCTCACTTTGTAGCCCAGACTGGTCTCGAACTCTTCCTGCCTCAGCCTCCTTGAGTGCTGGGATTATAGGCATGTGCCACCACACCCATCTTGCAACCAATTTTTTTTTTTCTTCTAAACGAAAGAAGGAAACATCCGTTCCTTTTTTTTTTTTTTTCTTTTTCCGGGACCGGGGATCGAACTCAGGGCCTTAGTGCTTAGTGGGCAAGCACTTACACCACTGAGCTATACCTCAAAATTCACCTGTGATGTGAACTTTTTTTTTTTTGTGGTACTGGGGATCGAACTCAGGACCCTGCGCTTGCTAGGCAAGCGCTTATTCCACTGAGCTATATCCCCAGCCCTTGCAACCAATTTTTTGAGAACCTTTTTCGTTTTGTTCTGTTTGCAAAGTCCCATGCTTGGTGCTAAGTGTATAGCAGGAGTGGTAAAGTGTGATCCCTTGCCTGAGAGAACTTACAGTCTAGCAATGGAGACAGCCTTACAGGAAGCAATATTGCAAGATAGAAGATAATAATTGTGACTTAACAAACATAAGCAAAGCGTTGGCTTCTAGGGACTTAAGGAAAAATCCAGCCCCTGCTGTCTGTGGGTTCGCAGTCTGATGGGGGAAAGGATTGCGGAGGTAGGGAAGGTGTGGTGAGCCATTTCCTGAATATTAAATTGTAAGCAGTGTAGTGAGTGTTGTAGCAAGGGCACACTGTTATCTTGCCAGCGTGAGGCCTGGTGGCTCACACCTGTAAACCCAGCACTTGACAGGGTTGGGAGGATCATCACAAGTTCAAGACCGCCCTGAGCTACATAGCAAGACCCTATATAAAAAAAAAAATGATCTCGCTGAGGGAAAGGCTTTAAGGAGTGGGACAGGAGGCGGCATTTGGACTGCACTTTGGAGGGAGTCACGAGACTCGGGAAAGGCATGCTGGGAAGAGGTGGAAACCAAAAGTGGTTAAGAGGTTTAGGGGAGGGGATTAGATGCAGCAAGATCACGAGGCAGCGCAAGTGAGAGTTTGTGTAGAGGATTCCAGGTGGAAAATAATGTGGGGCCAGGGTATGGGACTCCTTTTCCACCGGGCCAGGAGGCTTCCACTTTATTCTGTGGTTCCGAGAAAACCCGTTGCAGTTTGTGACGGCAGGAATGAGGTCTAGAACTGTTCTCTTTGTAGACAGGTGAGAGGGAGGAGAGGCTTGAGGCAGAAAACAGTTGGGAGACGAGGCTGCAAGCAGGTTAGATATCCTGAGGGCCCGAGAGAAGGGAGCGTGGGAAGAGCGAGGTCACTGGCCAGGAGGCGCCATGCCTTTGAGAGAGGGGCCACCCCGGAGGGCGAGCTGGGCACTGTGGCCAGGAGGAAGCCCGGGCTCCTGGTGAAGGGCTGTGAACTGGCTGGCGCCGGTGGGAGCGTGCAGGCTGAGGTCCCCATGGGAAGGGGTGGGCTGTGGAGAAGCAGTTGCTTGGCGCACCGCAGAGGCCGCGCCTGCCCTTAACCAGTGGACAGAGACAGAGGAAGCACAGAGTGAGCTGGAGCCGTGGCAGGAAGAGCAGTCCCAGGAGAGGGCAGCGGCTGTAGCCATGGGAAGCACTGTCAGGGAGGTGCTGAGCAGTGTTGGAGCTGCAGAGGCCACATGGGGAAAGGACAAGTGAGGACTCACGGGGGCGAGGAGGCCATCGAGGGAGACCTTGGAGAACAGAAGGACGGGGGCAAGGCGGGGACCCCGCAGTGTTGACCTCAGTGAGAAGGGCGGAGGGGACCCTCAAGTCGCATAGCAGGGGTGGGACGGATGCCCGCTGGTGGGACGGTTGCGTTGTGCAGCAGTAGCGGGGCCGTAAATTGGGAGGCCACACAGCAGAGGTGCTGGAGCCAGTTCATTTTTCTCCACCTCCCCCGCTCCACGGTGCTGCCCACCCAAACGACGGAAGTCAGCCTTGGCGCCGAGCTGTACCCCAGCCTTGTTTTTTTTTTTTTTTTGAGGTTGGATCTCACTGAATTCCCCAGGCTGAACTCTGTGTGTCCTGGATCAAACTCGGGACCTTGTGCAGCCAGGCAGGCGCTTGTGCTGGTGAACTGTATCCCGGCCCTCCCAGGCTGCACTCGAGCTTGTGACCTCCCGTATCGGCCTGTTGGAGTGCTGGGACGACGGGTGTGTGCTACCGTGCCCACCCAGTTAGTCCTTCTCTGACAGTTTCTGTCCAGGACCTGGCTGCCTAGTCTTTAGCTTTGTCTGAGACTTAGCAACAATGGGGGAAGTACCAGCTCTTCCTGGACTTCATAAAAGCATCTACAAGCCTCGGTTTCCCCAGCGTACAAAGAGAGGGTTTGCCTCGAGGATCTCTAAGGTCCTTGTGGCCCAGGCTGGCTGAGGGTCTATGAAGTGGCTGACTCAGGCCCAGACCAAGTTGGGAGGGCCAGCCTGGGGGGGGGGGGTTAGCTGCTGAAGGGTTTTGGCTTTCAGGGTCTAAGTGAGAGCAATGCTCTAGGACTGGCAAGGCCCGGGACAGGTTGTGCATTTAAATCAGTCAACCTTCGTGAGCCCCACTGTACACTGAACCCCTCAGTCACTTTATTTCACTGGCTTTTGTTATGTTTTATTGTGAGACAGGGTCTCGCTATGTAGCCCAAGCTGGCCTTGAACTCATGACAGTCCTTCTGCCTCAGCCTCCTAAGTGCTGGGGTGACACATGTAATGTACCACTTCGCCCAATTACTATTTCATTGACTTTTTTTTTTTTTTTGGTCTTTTTTTCTGACACAGGGTCTCACTGTGCAGTTCAGGCTGGCCTTGAGCTCACTTTGTAGCCCAGGCTGGTCTCGAGCTTGCAGTAGTCCTCCTGCCTCAGCCTCCCGAGTGCTGGGATTATAGGCATGTGCCGTCACCCCTGGCTATTGACTCTTACTTGCCCCTCAGAGCAGTGCTGTGAGGGCGAGGATCGGATCTTCACTGAGGAGTTAGGTAACTTGGCAAATATGCACGGTGGAATAGCAAAGGGCCCAGAACTGTCTGAGTCCCCGGCTCTTTCCCCATTTTGACCTCTTCTTCCCTTGACTCCCCTCAAGCGCTACAGGTACACAGACCCTAAAGTCAGCTACTTGCCCAGTAACAACAATGACAGTAACAGGTCCCTCTCGTGCGTGCTGGACACCCTGCTAGTCCTGTCTGTGAATGGCCCGGGACTGGGACAGCTGTTTTCTGGAGAAGCTGAGTTAGCCTGACCAGGATGACCCTGCTAGCGAGGGGCAGAGCTGACCGGGAGCTAGCGGGCAGTGTGTGCGCCCAGTCGGTGTGAGGGCGGGCAGCGCCGCAGGCTCTGGACGTGGAAGCCCTCTCAGCTCCCCCCAGCAGCTCCCCTCTTCCTCTGACTTCCCGTCTTTTTAAAGGCCTGTCCGCTCTACTGGGCAGGACAGAGCCGGGGTCAACAGCAAGCTGTTCTGTCTCTATCAGTGACGTTGCCTATCAGCTGCTGTGTCGGATGGTGAGTCAGGTGAGGCAGTCACACCCCGCAGGCCTGGCAAGGGCGAGTCCAGGCCACAAGAGCGACCCATCTCCCGCAACCAAAAATCTTCAGTCTGCGACTCAAGTCAGGAGCCTTTTGTGTGACCCAGAGCTCAGCCCTTCCCCTTTGGCTTCTCTTTCTGCAGTGTAGGAAAATTAAGAGTGGCCCCAGGGCTCCAGGTCTTCCAAAACCTTCCCTGAGGGGAACTGGAGAGGGCCCATCCCATCACCTGGCCAGTGTCCCCTTCATATCTGTGGCAGTTGGATGTCTGGTTATGTCGCCCTGAGGAAATCTCAGGCTCAACCTGAACCCCTGGAACTTACAGAGAATCCAAAATAAACAACTTCTAGCCAGGCATGGTGGCATAGACCTGTAATCCCAGCACACGGGAGGCTGAGGCAGGAAGACTGTTGCAAATTCTAGGCCAGCCTGGGCTACAAAGTGAGCTCAAGGCCAGCCTGAACTGCATAGCGAGACCCTGTCTGAAAAAGACTAACAGCTCCTCCTCCTCCTCTATTTAACTATTTAACTAACTAAGTAAGTAAGTAAATAAATAAGCGACTTCTGCCCGGCCCCGTCTGGACCTCCCTGTCATCATCCATTGCTTTCTTCTTTTGCTGCTCCCTCGGCCTGGCACAGGGACAGCCTGAAGTGTTGTCATGCAGAACCTGCAAAGCTTCCTCAGCCTTGGCCCTGCCGGCCCTGCCCTGCCCTGCCGGCCCGCGCCCGTGGCCAGCTCATCAGTCAGTGATGGGAAGCTTTTAGAGCTTCAGTGACACCGACAGCCCACTGCAGCGCGCTTTTAGCCTCAGTCCATCACCGCTGGTCTAGGCCACAGCCTCACAGCTGCTCCTCTGGAGCATGTCTCTGTGCCACGTGTCACGTGCAGTCCTAGTTCAGCCTCACCCCCGCGGTGAGGAAGCAGGCTCAGACAGCTCTTGGAGATCAGGCAGGCTGTAGACTGCTGGGACTCCTCCCCCACTCCACCTCCGGTACTGGGGACTGAATCGAGAGCCTTCACGCCGAGCTACATCCCCAGCCCTTTTTTGTGAGACAAGGTCTTGTTGAGTTGCCCAGACTAGGTTTAAGCTTGAGATCCTCCCATTTCAGCCTTCTGAGTGCTGGGACTTTAGGCGTGTGCCCATAATTAGCTACATCTGGTCCTTTCTGAGTTTAGCCTTTCTTCTGTCTTCAGAACGACTTTGTCGGCTTGGGCTCGCGCAGACACCTGCAGGCTGGGATAGCAGGTGTTGAGAGCAAGGGAACCGGACCTGAACACCCTGGGCTCGGATGTGCCTGTCACTTACCCAGCTGTGTGCGCGGTGGTTAGGGGTGGGACTCCTAGGCTTTTTTGAGGACTAAATGAGCTGGGCCCTGCAGAGTGAGCACGCAGACAGCGCCTGTGACGGGGGTGATTACCCTGATACACTGTGGTAAGGCCCAGCTGTGGATGGGGGCGGTGTCTGGTGCCTGGTGCGGTGCCCTGAGCACGGCAGCCTGTAAGAAAGCTGGCCCTGGTCCACCTGTGTGGCAGCCCTGGCCCCACAGATTCTCAGGAGCCTGTCAGAGGCTCTGGGACTACCCAGGGCTCTATGGCCCAGCCTAAGTGGGGTTTTCTGAGCTGGTTTTGTGCCTGGGATAAATGGGCACACAGAACTTAAGCCAGGGATATGAGCCCCTCCTCACTGAGCCAGCAGGAACCGAGGACTCGGATTTGAATCACCATGACCCTAACGGTGACAGGGCATGCTGCATGTAGAGCCCAAACACTGAGTAGGACAGTTGCATGGCCAGCATTTGGAAAATGTACCAGTCAGTAGCAAGCAGCAAATGTAGCAGGTGTTTTTCCTGAGTCTCACACCATCCCTGCCCTCTGGGACAAACTTGTTTCCCTCATTCCTCCTCGCTGCTAAGTGAAGGCCTCCGAGAATTGCCCTTTCCAGCCAGAACCACTGAGCCACATGGGCCCGCTAAGCTCATCCTCACTGCAGACGACCCTGCCATCCCAACCCTCAGCAGAGCTGTCTGTGGATCACACTGCTTTGGGGCTTTAAAAGAATAGGGCTGATGGTTTGCTTACTTGCTTGCTTGTTTCTGCTGAATTTAAAAATGATCTACTATGTGCTATGTGCCTGTACCAACTCCCACCCACCATGCATGTAAGCATTATGTACTGCAAACGTGTACTATACTAATAAAACAGAAAGAAGAAAGAAATGTAAAAACCAAAAAATAAATAGATAAAAATGACCTAGGGCTGGGAGTGTAGCTCAGTCATAGAGTACTACAGGGCAGCCAGCCTTTGGTTTCATCTCTAGCACTGCAAAAAGCAAAGCAAATAGAAATGAAGCCAGGCAGTGTGGCACATGCCTATGCTCCCAGCACTTGGGAGGAAAATTGCGAATTTGAGGTCAGTCTGGACCATGTGGTGGGACCCTACCTCAAAAAGTGAAAACTGAATGTAGCAGCATGCCTGTAATCCCAGCACCGGAAGCGTGTGGCAGGAGGGTCCTTTCAAGTTCGAGGCTTCATAGTAAGTTATAGGCCAACCTGGACTGTACAGGGAGACCCCATCTCAAAAGGAAAAAGAAAGACATGTCCCATTAGCACAACTGTGCACTTAGGAAATGAGGGTAAATTTTATTTTTTTTTTTACCACAGTGTGGAAAAATCTATCATGTCCTGAATTAAAAGGGAATCACACTGTAAGCAAGGGACATCAGACCGCTTACACCTCTGCTGTGCTGTGTTCGTAAACAGTTACAGTGAAACGCATAGTGCTTCAAGCTGGGAAACATTGAATTAACTAGATACCAGTGTAATCAGTTTTGTATTAATGTTAATTTAATATTAAAGCATTGTAAACACCAAAGATAAAGATAACGAGATGGTAGAAAGGACTGCGTATTTTAGATATTCCGGTGCAGAAAAAAAGTACAGAGAGGTTTGAGAGTTCAGTAGAGAAAAAATGGATTCGTAAAAAAGGAGCAGCATTAAAACCAAACAACACCAAAAGAAGTAAAGTAGAATTAAATGAACTCTACATCACATGCTGCAGGGTTTATTAATAAAACCCAAATGTGCTTTTGAAAAATTATCAGAATGTCAAAATTCTTTTTAGAGTTACATGCACACAGAAAAATAAGGCAATTATTTTCACGCTCATCCATGGATTATGTGTGTTTACTGTTAATTCTGTTAATAAAATTCACACTATTGCTGGGTGTGGTGGTGCGTACATGTAATCCTAGCACTTGGGAGGCTGAGGCAGGAGAATCATTGTGAGTTCAACACCAGCCTGGGCTACAAAGTGACCTCAAGGCCGGCCTGAACTGAATAGTGAGACCCTGTCTCAAAAAAAACCCACACTGTTAATGTGGGAAATAAAAAGTTCTATAGCCTCCTGTCCCCAGCACTCCAGCTCCCTAGAGAGCAGGTGTCTTCTGCTGGTGCCGGAAGGCCCAGCCCCCATGCTGGAGGGGAGCGGCAGGTACAGGGCCCAGGTGCCCCAGGGCCAAGACCTGAGGCCTTTTCCAAAGGAGCCCTCTGCAGTTCCCTTGCTCTCCACAGCTCTGATCGAGTCCCTCAACCAGAAACCACAGTCTGCTGGTGAACAAGTCCGTCCCACAGATGCCAGCCACACAACCCACAGGAAAGCAGCAGGGAGCGACGCCCCCTCAGCCAACGGCGAAGCTGGGGGAGGAGGAGAGAGCACCAAAGGCTACACTGCAGAGCAGGTGGCGGCTGTGAAAAGGTAGGGCCAGGCCCGAGCCCTGTGTCCTGGGGCCACCTGCAGACCTCCCGCTGCACGGTGCCCCTTCTGCCTGGAGGCTGGAGACGGAGGTCCACATCGCCTCCCATAAGGCCCTGGGACACTGTGGGAAACAGGGCCCCACTGTCCTCCCACAGCAGAGGTGGAAACACTGACACCGCTGCCGCCCTCTGCCATTGGCCCGGGGGCCCCAGGCCTCCACGCAGCTCTGTCGGACAGAGCAGGGCTCGCCACCAGTCTCTCCCCAGCCCAGCCACGCCCTTTCAGCCTGGAGCCTGCTGGGGCGGAGTGGAGGCAGGAGGCAGGCCCTGTGCATAGTAGCTCAATACCAGGCCAGGGGTGGTTGGCCAGGGCTTCCCAGGACTGTACTGCCCCAACCAGCTAGCCTCGGGGACACTCGGAGGTCATGTTCCCATCTCCTGGCAAGCTTCAGGACCAGGAGTGTCAACTGCAGTTTGCCATAAACCGGGCCAGGCTTAGCCATTTGTAGGTGAGGGGTTTGAAAGGTCCCGATGCCAAAAGTGGAATCTCCGGGGACCCAAAAGTTAAGAATGGGTGGAGGGGAGCCAGGGATCCTCATGGCTGTGTGCTGGGGCTGCACACACGCCTGCCGTTTCCACCTGTATGTTCCCCACTCAAAATCAGGTTGCCAAGTAGGGTACAGCGGGGTGAGCAGTGCCACCTGCCCGTGAGTGACAGCCAGTGGCCGTCCCTCCAGGGTCACCTCCCGGGGGAAGCTGTGAACAGAGGGCTCTGGGTGCTGGCCCGGCCCAAGGCAGCGGCTGCCCTCCTGAATGCTGAGTGTGCGCCTGGTGTCTGCCCTGGGCCCTGCCCAGCCCCGCCCCGCCCGGGCTCACTGGGGCCCCTTTGCCCCTCACCCGCAGAGGCAATCGGCAGCTCTTGCTGCTGGCCCGTGTCAGGCGGCCTTCTCGCACCCTCTCCCCTCCCAGGGTCAAGCAGTGTAAGGATTACTACGAGATCCTAGGGGTGAGCAGAGGAGCTTCAGACGAGGACCTGAAGAAGGCTTACCGCAAACTGGCCCTCAAATTCCACCCAGACAAGAACCATGCACCTGGCGCCACGGAAGCCTTCAAAGGTGAGAGGTCCTGGGGTCCCAGCATCGCAGGGCCTTTATCTCCTGTCCTTGGAATGCGGGACCGACACAGCTTTCCCAGGGAGCGGGACCTGCAGGAGTAAGTCTCAGGCACAGATCCACAAGTTCAGGTTTTGCTTCCCACCATCATAGCCACAGATTCTGTCAGAGTTCACAAGAAAGACACTTGTAGTGGCTCTGGTCCCGCACCACTGGGACTGGAGCAGCCCACAGTAAGCTGAGATGCAGAGCAGCCCCAACTCAGGTGCCTCTGGTCTGGCAGCCTCCTGCACAGGTCTGTACCTCAGGCCACAGTGGGGACACAGCAGTCTCTGGCCTCTGGGCTCATGGGAAAGGGTGCATCACTTCCGCCCCAAGTCAAGCCGCCCTTAACCATTTAGATTTACACTCACCCATTCAGGCATACTGTGCTCTGACTGCATGCCAGCCCTGGGTTGCAGTTTCTCATTACCACCTTGTCTCCTCTGGGGACAGCATGTGACCGCACCACCAGGCCTGAGCACCATGCTGTGTAGCCCTAGGACCAAGCAGCCCACAGGGCTGGTGTGCTGACTTGGGCTGCCCCAGGGGGAGGAGGAGAATGTGCAGGGGCCAGGACATCCATAGGTAACGTCCCTCCTGGTCCTGTGTGGCTGGACCCAGGGGCTGGAGGTGGCAGTGGGGCCTTGTCAGGCTGTGGGACAGATGCAGCTGTAAGCAAGGGGGTGACTTGAGAAGCTGGAACCTGGGGAAGACTCAGAGCTGGTGGCCTTGGGGACATGGACTCCTTGCCAGGAAGCTCTGGAGAGGAGGTCACGGGGCCAGGTAGGAAATAGCAGCTGGGGCCTGGCCCCCAGGGAGGACACTCACCCTGGCCACACCACAACCACCAGCCACAGTCAACCAGAGCCCCGGGATTGGCCCTTCCCGTCAGACCTCACTGCCTTCAGTCCTCGCAAAGCCCTCATGTGTCTGTTTGGCCCATGTCCTACCATGACTTCAACCACCAGGCAGGGATGTCCATCCTGTGGGCATCTCAGGAGGGAGGGTTGAGGAAAGGGCTCTGGTGGTTTCTGTAAGGCCAGCCAGAGGGCCGGGAGTGCGGCGCTGGGCCCCTTGTCCTCCCTGCACCTCTGCATGCCCCTAGTAGACAAAACGTCATCGAGGTTGCTGTTAGGAGCAGTTGGTGCAGGGCCAGGGAGGGCTGCCACATGGGTGCTGGGGCACAGCCAAGAGCCCAGGTTTCCCCCTCCAGCATCTGGGCTTTTGCTGTGCATGTGCCACCCTGCGTGCACCCCGAGGGCCCCACAGCACCCCCTGGGCTGGAAGCCAGCGCTCACCTCTCAGGCCTGGCTTTTCGGTTCCCTTTCCAGCCATTGGCACAGCGTATGCGGTGCTTAGCAACCCGGAGAAGAGGAAGCAGTACGACCAGTTCGGTGACGACACAGGCCAGGCTGCCCGGCACGGTCACGGGCACGGGGACTTCCACCGTGGCTTTGAGGCCGACATCTCCCCCGAAGACCTCTTCAACATGTTCTTCGGCGGTGGCTTTCCTTCCAGTAGGTTCCCCCCACACACAGCCGCACCTGCCCTGCGGTGCTGAGGGCCAGCTGTCGGCCTCTGTTTTCCCCTCCCCTGACTCAGTCCCTCTGCCCCAGGTAACGTCCATGTCTACAGCAACGGCCGCATGCGCTACACCTACCAGCAAAGGCAGGACCGCAGGGACAACCAGGGCGACGTAAGTGAGGGAGGGGCTGGCGAGAGCAGGGGAGGGCTCCAAGCCCACCCTAGGGTGAGGGCCGAAGGAGGCAGTGGCATCCCACACTGTCCCTTCTGGGACCCGCGGTGTCCCACAACTCTCCACCAGGAGCCCTCTTGACTCCTGCTTGCCATTCTGCTGAGAGACACCAGAGGGAGCCACACTCCATCCGCCTTGCCCGCCGCGGTTGGGGGGATTTGCTGGCCTCTGCTGGGAACTAAAGCAGAAACTTCTCCACCTGGTTAGGGCCTGGCGTTTGTGCCATCCATTTCTTCATAAGTCCAAAGTGACATTTTCCAAGCAATGGAGTTACACTTTCTGAGAGTTCTAGAGAATGCCAACACAGATGCTTTTCAACACTCCTGAAAAAGTACACAGAAACTATAACAGTGCTTCTACCGCTTTTCTGTTTTGGCTTGTGGTACTGGGGCTCCAACCCAGGGGTGCGTGGCCTTAGAGCTGCTGTAGCTTAGCCTTTTCTCAGAGACAGGATCTGCCTGAATTGCCCAGGGGGAACTCCAACTTGCGGTCCTCCTGCCTTGTCCTCCCTGAATGCTGGGATTCCAGGCCTGTGCTGCCACACCCAGCTCAGACACAATTTTTCAAGCCACAGGTCAACAGCCAGCTTGGCATTCAAGTATTGTAAAGCATTTAAAAGGCTGGCAGCAAAGGGTCTTCGAGTTCTGACAATTTCTTTGTTCGTCTCTTTAAAACTTTTATTTTGTATTTAATATACAGAAGAGTTTTTAGAATTACAAAGTATCACACAGGGATTTTTTTTTTTTAAACAGGGTGTGTGGGCTGGGATATAGCTCTGCAGCATGACCTGGCAAACACAAGGTCCTGAGTTCGATTCCCAGTGCCAAAAAAATAGGGGCTTGCTCTGTAGTTCAGGCTGACCTCAGGCTCACAGTGATCCCTGCAGGGGCTGAGGCAGCAGGATCACTGCAAGCACCACACCTGGCCACACAGTGAATGTATTCATTTTCACTTCTGTTTTGGTTTCTGTTTTGTGTTTCCAGTCCTGGGAATTGAACCCGGGGCCTACAGTAGGCAAAGGCTGAACCGCTGAGCTCTACCCCTGGCCTTGTTTCTAGCTTTTTCGTTGCTAGTGTAGTTTATGGCCCAAAACTTGGGCATGGACTTGGAGGAAAGGCCTCCACAAAGCCCTGCTCTGTGCTGGAGGCAGCCGCTGGTGTGCAAGTGGGGTTCCTCTCACAAGTCAGCGCACACCTCTCTTTCTCCCGCAGCTGCTGTGCACCTCTCCAGGAGAACTGGCAGGTGGAACAGCTTCTGCACTTGGGGGTGTCCGGAAATAAAGGGGGAGTGTGGTGTCCTGGCCACCCGGCCCCGTCGTACCCAGGAGTTCATGGCGGGTGTGGCCGGCTGGGTGACAGTAGCTCTTCCTGCAGGGCGGGCTCGGAGTATTTGTCCAGCTGATGCCCATCCTCATCCTGATCCTCGTGTCAGCCCTCAGCCAGCTCATGGTCTCCAGTCCACCCTACAGTCTGAGCCCAAGACCGTGAGTAGCTGCTCTGAGGACTGGGTCAGGGTGGCGCGCACCAACTGGGTGTTTGGAATCTCAACCTCATCAGGGCCTTCTTTGCCACCTGGATCTACCAGGTTCCTGAACATAATGCAGGAAGCTGGCTTAGGGTAAAGAAAACATAGTCAACCAGGTGTGGTGAAGCTTGCCTATAACCAACCCAGTGAGTGATTCAGGAGGCTGAGGCAGGAGGATTGCAAGTTCGAGCCCAGCCTGGGCTACTGAGTGATTTAGTTAGACCTGGCGCACTACAGTGTAGCACAGTGTGCAGGCCCTGGATTCTTTCCCCAGTATCAGAAGGTGGAGGGAAAGGAACGGGGAGCGGGGAGGAAAAAGAACAGAACGGGAAAAGGAAAAGAAATGGGAACAACAAGAACGTCTCTCAAGCTGAGCCCCGTAGTCGGTTTAGGATCGTGGCCCCCTAAGAGGCAGTGTCACCTGCAGACCTTTTCCCTAGAGCAGAGCACTTGCTGTGTACGTGTGATCCCAGGCTTTGTGGCTTCTTCCACTCCTGTCTTATTTGCTGACCCTGAAATGTACCTCTGCTCTTACATTCTGGTTAAGGGGCTGGGGGGTGACTCAGCGGTACAGTGCTTGTGTGAGGCCCTGGTTCCATCCACAGCTCTGCCAAAAAGAAGAAGAAGAAATGTGGTTGGGGCCCTGAGACCTGGAAAGGGCAGGGACTGTGGAGTGAGTGCCGGGGGCCTCTGAAGCCCAGTCTCTCCGGGAAGCCGCGACCCTAGGCAAGGTGCATGGCCTTGGCTTCCCCAGCTGTGAGACGGGGGTGCCAAGTGCGTGAGATTGTGAGAACTGATGAGTAGCGCATTGACACGCGCAGCTCACTGGAAATGCTCCAAGATGCTTGTTGGATAAGCGCTTGGTCTCAGCTTCCAGGAGTGAGTTAGGACGCGCCTTAATCCCTTGCCAGCCTCCTCATCCTTCCTTCGGGTGTCTGAGACCCGGAGGGTGCTCGGCTTCCCTTCCCCAGGCTCCCGCCCCCGCTGGCGGCCACTGGAGAGCAAGCTGGCAGGCTGCCTCCCAGCCAGCAGGGGGCAGAGCCGGCCCACAGCAGGGAGCGGCCCAGCCTCTCTGGGCAGAGAGATGAGGGGCAGCGAGGCTGGCAGGGCACAGGCCCTCCTGGATGGAGTGGCTGGGGACAGTGGTTCCTGGAGCAGTGGCTCCGTGTGGATGTGGAGGCTCTCCCAGTCCTGCAGAGCGTGCAGTTGAAACTGGGAGGGTTTAGTACCTTGGAATGTCCCAGGGAGTTTTGTCCCTTTTGGTGCTGAGGATCGCAAGGTGTTGGGCACGCTCTGCACAGGCTCTGTACCTTCGCCATGGCGCGGCCCTGTCATTTTTGCCCCTGCGGCTCTTAACTGTAGCCGAGGTGCCCCTGGAGAGGCAGGCGGGCTCTCAGCGTCAGTAGACCCGGGAGGTGGATGGGGAGATGGAAGCGCAGGAGACAGCCCGCGCTTCCTCAGGCCCCAACTTCCCAGACCAGGGCCGCTGCTCAGACAGGGCTTCTCAGGCCCCTGGGGGGTAGCAGAATGGCCGGGCCGCAGCGCAGCAGGGACGCTGGCCCTTCCCCAGACCTTCGCATGGGGCTGGTGTGGGAGGAAACCAGCTGCCCCTGTGCCTGTGCAGCACCTCCCGTCACTGGCCCTGTCGCCCTCCTGCCCCGGGTCTGGGCCCCTGGGCACGCTCTATACTTTGTGTGCTTTCTGGCCAGCTCGGTGGGCCACATCCACAGGCGAGTCACTGACCACCTGAGTGTCGTCTACTACGTGGCAGACACCTTCTCAGAGGAGTACACAGGCGCCAGCCTCAAGACAGTTGAGCGGAATGTGGAAGACGACTACATCGCCAACCTGCGGAACAACTGCTGGAAGGAAAAGCAGCAAAGTAAGCTTGCGTGTGCATGCGTGCGTGCGTGCATGCGTGCATGTGTGTGCACACGTGAGAGGGTGTGTGTGTGTGTGGAAGGAAAAGCAGCAAAGAGCTTGTGTGCTCGCATGCATGCATGCATGTGGTGTTTGGGAGGGTAGCCAGGAACCAAACTTGAATAGGGAAAGAAGAAAGCCCTCCTCATCCCATGCCATGCTCTGTGGGCTGTGCCAGCCCAAGCCACCTGGCAGTTTCCTTCAGGTTCCCATAAATTACTGCAATCAGCCGCTGTTTTGGTGGCCAGGGGTGAGTACATGCAGACGGCTGGGGCGCTCTGGCCACCTGCAGCTCGTGCACCCAGACCACCCGGGCGCGGTCTGTACCGTGCCACTCCCAAAGGGGCACCGCAGGCTTTGCTCCTCCAGGGTCTTCCTCAGAGGGCCAGCTCACCCAAGCCCTCGGGCCTCTTCCAGCCTTCCTCTGCCTGCCTCCTGCCCTCACAGGCCCAGGCAGGCCTCGTGGCAGGCTCTAGGCTGTGCTGCGTATGTCTGACTGTGCCCCGTTGCTTTGCAGAGGAAGGCTTGCTGTACCGGGCCCGCTACTTTGGCGACACAGATATGTACCACAGAGCGCAAAAGATGGGCACTCCGAGCTGCAGCCGGCTGTCAGAGGTGCAAGCCTCCCTGCATGGATAGTCCTGGGCCATCCATACCAGCCAGGTCCAAGTATGAGCCAGGGCTGCCACTGTCCTGCAACTCCTGGCAACTTTGGCCGTGGTCCTGAGGCAGGGAGGGAGGAAGGAAGCCTGATGATGGCGTCCCCAGCCCTGTCCCCAAATTCCAGAGGTAGCTCTGGGGCCAGCACGGAAGCAGAGTGGTCACAGCCCCTGGCCATCTTGGTCGCTGCCCCGCCCTGTACTCTCCCCGGCCCTTGGGCTGCGGGTGCCCAAGAGGCAGACGGGAGGAGCCCCCACTGTTGCTGGGTCCCATGGCGGCTCCGTGGTCCACTCCTGCCATCGAGCCGCCGCAGTCCTTTCCTGCGCACCCTTGGCGACGGCCGGTGGCACCAGACACTGCTGGGCTCAAGACAGGCCCCATGTGCAGGACCACCCACTACCAGGAAGAACGGGGGGCGGGGGCTGCTGGAGCACGCCCCTCCTGCATCCTTGCAGGGAGGAGGACCTGGGACTGAGACGGGGCAGCCAACAGGGCAGGAGAGCCTGCAGCTGCTGCCCCCAAAGTGGGATGCAGGACTCCAGAGCCTGCACCTGGCAGCCTGGAAGCCACAGGCATCTGGCCTCACCCCGCATCTGGCCTGTGATTTGAGGCAGGGAACAGAAGGTCACGAGTTCAGGGTCAGATGCGGAGCTCAGCCCAGCAGGGGCTGGGAGAAAATGAGAGTGGCTGGTAGGCCCATCTCCCACCCCTGGGTGCAGGCATTGGGCCGTGTTCCCAGCGCCCCCAGAACTCGCAGCCTGGACCGAGCCAGAGCAGTGTGGGCGGAGCTGGTGGGGCTGCGCTCTGCATCGGCACCCTGCCCACCTCCTCCCTCGCCTGTGTCCCCTCGGCTCCAATCCCACTGCAGAGCAGGTGTGTGGGCCACTCGCGGCACAGAGCTGCTGCCTGTTTGTGCGGCTAAATTGGAGGCGGAGGGCCAAGACCTCCGGGCTAACTGTACCCACTTTCCTTCCCAGACTATGAAATCCCTGGAGAATTTCTGGTGACACTCGCTGAGCCAAGGTGACGGACTGTATATTTAAGGAAAGACATACAAAGACAAAAAAATTAAAATGGAGTTGGAGGCCGAACACCGCACAACTGCCCTCTCTCTCGCCCAGTAAATGCAGAAAGCTCTTAGGACAGACAAAAAACCTGCCACGGGGCTGCTTCCCTCCCTCCCAGGGCTGGCAGAGGCTCTGCATCGCCTGTACAGATACGGAAACCATGGCAACGGAAGTAGAATGTAGCACTTGCTGTGAAGGGCCGGGGGAGGCGCTGCCCCACCGCCTCTCCTCCCTGCAGGACCCCCCCAGTCACCTGCAGGAGCTGAGCAGGGAGCTGGCCAGGGTAGAGCGCAGGAAGAAGAAGCCACAGAATGTAACTTCGAGATGAGTGTGATGTATATATATCTATTTATATGTAAATAGGCATATATGAAGATATATATATATATATATATATATATATATATATATATATATATAGTCTACTTTTAAACTATGCAGTGATTGCGTTAAGTTGTTCAACTGATTGCTTCTGTGGTAGAAGATTAGCCCTGTTTGCAGAAGGCAGCCTGGCCCTTCCAAAGCAGACATCAGCCATAGTTAACAGCATAAGAAAAGACGGGTCTTAACACTTTTAATGTCCCCTCTCCCCCCAGCGGCAGATTCTTGGATGGCAGCAGTAATCATGGTGGCATAAATCCATAGTACACTTCCCAGGTTGCCAGGGTTATACTGAGCTGCAGAAGAAGCGGGCTGTGCAGGGAGAAGGAAGGCCCAGGGACAGGGACCAGCTCAGTACTGAGCCATGGTTCTGCGATGAGGCCACCCAGGCCAGCTGCCGCCCCTCTGGCCAGTTCTCTGTCTTGGTTCTAGGAGCCTTTGAGCCAGCGCCCTACAGGGCTTAGAGAGAGGCAGGGTTCTGCCTGACTTCCCCACCCTAGTCCCCAAGTGGGTTCCGCCTTAGAGGTGCACAGGGCACAGCTCCATCGATGCCACTGGTTTTCCGAAGTCACCAAGGACTCCAGAAGGCTCTTCCTCCCAGAATCGGCCCAGGACGGCACCTGACCCATGAGGAGAAGTCCGTGCCTGCTGCGCCGCTGCCGTCATCACCCACCGGGATGTCACCACCCGGCCTCTTCGTGGTAGAGGAAGGATATATCTGAACCAGAACGGTTTTTTTTTTTTTACCCTCCCCTTCAAATGAGGATTTTTCTCAAAGCAGCAGTTGCTGCCAGGGGGTGGGGAGTTTTATTTATTCCCGCATTTATACGAGGCCTTTTGGAATTGCCGTCCTGTGGCAGTGGGTGTGGTGTGGAGCCCGTCCCTTCCAAAGCCTTCTCCCTGAGCTGCCAGCGAGAGCTGGTGACTGTCCTCCCAGAGCTTCTCTTGGCTCTTTTAAAAAGTACCCCCCAAAATAGGAATCTTGCTGTGAAAAGAAATTTGGAAAGGAAACATCGAATCTGGTTTTTAAACAAGGTCACACCCTGCAATGAAGTGGCCACTCCAGCCAGAGATGTAAGAACGACACAAACCAGAGTGCCACACCCACAGTGGCCCTGGTACTGTGCCACAGCACCCCGTCTAGTCCTGGTTACTCGCTGTCCCTAGATGGGCTGAGCTATGTGCAATAAGAACATAGACCCTAAACGATCCCCTCTGAGGCTGTATTTGTTGAATTAGAATTCTGAAGTTGTACATCTGTAAATACATGTTTGTTATGTGATCAGCCTTGGTGGGTCCAAGTTGAGCAGGGGGGAAGGGCAAGCACCTGTTGGTACTGTCACTGCCTGTCACGGGTCACCGTTCAAGCCTGGCCGGCCCAGGCTGACAACCACTGCAGTCACAAGTGCTGTTCCAGGCTGTTCCATCCAGGCAGAGGGAAGGGCCCTGGTGGCTTTTAGGTGGGAGCGCGGGGCCTGGGTCCCTGATACCAGGGCGACCTACCCTAGGCTCGACCCCCTGCTGTCCCCAGTCCCCTCACCCCGCCTCAATGCAGACCTAGGCAAAGCACACCCTGCACCTTCCCTCCTCGGCCTGGGCGGCCCACTCCTGATCCAGCTGTGGGGAAAGTCCCGTTTTTCTGTCCATCTCTAGCTGCACAGTCTTGCCAGCCACCTTCATGCCCACAGCCAGCCCTCCTCCCCGCAGCTCAGCGAAGTTAAGAGCAGAGTCTCCCTGTCCCTAGTGGACCCCCTCCCCCACCAGAGTGTAGATCTGCCCCACGCCCGCCCGGAGACAGGGCCGGCAGCCCTGACTGGCAGGCCCAGGCCCCTCCCGCTGCCACAGCAGCCAAAGACAGGCGGGCTGCCCGGTGGTGCCACTTCAGCCTGGGAGCTCATTGGCTGTCACCGCAGGGGGTCACCGCAGCCTTCCCTGGTCTGCGTGCTACCACTTGTTAACTGTAGTTGGCAGAGGCCTCGCCAGGTGCCCTCCCACATGCACGTACCCCATCCCCTGCCCTCACTGGGATCAAGGGGTCGCTGGAGAGCCAGAAAGGGTGGCACCCGCTCCCTCTGCAGCAGAAAAGAAGCTTTGACAAGCATGGCCCACCCACTGTCAGATGGCAAAGCAAAGCACATGTTCCCAGCACCAGGGTCCTATCCATTGCGGCCTGTATACTGTCTTCCAGAGAGTGAGGAGCTCCTCCCAGGCTGAGCAGCACACACCTGGCCCCGCTGGCTCAGCAGTCACCTGGCTGCCTAGGGCAGCTGCATACATCACCAAGACTGATGGCACTGAGCCAGTTATGCAGTATTGAAACCCTACTAGACTTTACACCATATGACACCACTAGGTCCATTTGCCAGAGTGGTGAACAGGCTTGAAGGACTGAAGGTGTCCCCATGGGTCCTCACTTTGGGGGTCTCACAATGTTTTGTTTCCTTTTTGAGACGGTCGCACTGTGCAGTTCAGGCTGACCTTGAACTCACTATGTAGCCAAGACTGGCCTCAAACTCACAGCGATCCTCCTGCCTCAGCCTACCAAGTGTTGGAATTACAGGCATGCAGCACCACATCTGCCACAAATATTTGTTCTACAGATGTTTCCTGTGCCTAGATTTACTCTGCTGAAGGTGATCATACCCTCTCTTCCAAGTAAAGAGGGGACCTGTGTCCAGGAGGGTCGAAGTGCTTGAAATGGCCACACTGAGGCCAATGGGACTTACTGGGTTGGTGAGCTATATTCAAGCAGTATCTCTCGTGGCAGCCAAGGACAAAGTGTCACTTTGCTTCACTGTCATCCCCAAGAGGCAGCACAACAGGTTAGCCCTTGGGTGTCAGCCTGGGCTTCATCCTGGGTTGGCCATTTAGTGGTTGGATGACCTTGAGCCTGTCGCCTAAGTTCCCTCTGCCTCCATGTCCTCATCTGCGCAATGAGACGGACACAAACGCCTTCCTCCAGGGTGGCTGGAGGAATGGAATTTACTGAGCACTTAGCCACATCGGGCACGAAATGCCCTCTTTTCAGGGTTACCTGTCCTGTGGGCAGAGTAACTGATACTAAGGGTCTGGTCCCATTCCAGGCAGCAAACACTGGAAGCACAGGGGCCAGGGCACAAGGCTTCGGAAAGCCTGCAGGTTCAGGACGAGGCTCAGGCTGCGCTCTGGAGAAAGGGCAGTGGCACTGGGAGGAAAGAAGGTCGGAGCAGAGGCCTCGCAGGGAGACCCCAAACCGGAGCTCAGCTGGAAAGCAGCGCTGCAGGCGGGCCACTGCTCTTACTGGTACCTGTCTGCAGTGTGCGCTGCCTGTACCAGCGGGGGAGTGGGCGCGTGGGCGGTGTGCATCTTCATCCTCGGCACATCCCTTCCCCTTCCCTCCGCTTTCCTCCGTCTCTGGATTCTCTTCCCCTGTGCAAAAGATCTCCCTGTTTCCTGTATCTATTTTAGGGCCCCAGTTTGCAGCTGTCGCCAGGCCAGTTGCACCGAGTGGCCTTGAGCAGAGAAGACTTCACCATGAACAAATGACTCAGACTCCGATCCCATGCGTACCTTGGCCACTCGGTCACCCTGGGGAAGCCTGTCTGAGCCATCCCTGTACCCTCAACCGTCATCGGGGAGGCAGGAAGGACGGGGAGTGGGGCAAACCTGGCTGTCGCACCACAGCCCTCGTAAGGGCCTGCAGAGCCTCACGTGGCATCAGGATTCTGGGGGGTTTCTGTCATTGTTCCACTGTGTCCTCCCGGGGCGGGGGGGAGCAGAGGCATTGGGCAGGGCTGCAGTCCGGGACAGTGGCTTCCAGGAAGGGCCAAGGAAAGGAAAGGCTGAAGGCAGGAGAGGGCTTTCCCACCACACCTGTCTGACGCCATTCGCAGCCATCCCTCTGCGGCCTTCTCACCGCACCAGGTCCTCTGCCGGGGCACAGCGCTGCTGTCATCAGCCTGCACACTGGCAGCCCTGGGCGGGCTGACCCAGGCTCCCAGGCCCAGATGTGCCCTGCTGGGGAGAAGGGCTGCTCCACCACGCAGCTGGCCTATGTCTGGGAACAGGCCCTGAGTTGGGCCTTTTCCTTCTTCCCCACTTCCTGGGGAAAGAGTCCTGCTGAAATACCGCACAGCTCCTCTCCCAAGTGCCAGTACAACAATCACAGATAATAGCCACGAGCCACGTATGGTGGTGCACACTTGTAATCCCAGCGCTTAGGAGGCTGAGGCAGGAAGATGGCCCGGAGTTCAAGGCCAGCCTGGGCTACATAGTGAGTTCAAGGCCAGCCTGAACTGCAAAGTGAAACCTTGTTTCAAAAAACACCAAAAAGAAGAAAACAATAATAAAAATTAGGGCCAGGTATATAGCCCGGTAGGACAGGTGCCTGCCTGGCAAGCGTGAGATTATGAGTTCTACTCCTGGTACCAAAAAAGAAAGAATGAAAAAGTATTAGTGGCCCCCTAGCTCCAGACACTAAGGTCCCCACCCCAAGGAGTAGAAGACAGACGCTAGCCCACAGCCTGGTGCCAGGTGGCACGCCCTACTTCTAGGGTTAGACACAGTTCTGTCCCCAGCCCCACAGTGCTGCGCTGGCCACCAGCCAGGGGGGCACCTCCAGCAGCCTTTGTATGGCACCCCACACCCTACACTGTCACCCCCGCTGCCACCACTGTGGGTGCTGCACACACAGCAGTCATGGCTGGGTGTCTGGGCTGCAGAGGGGGCGGCCACCAAGGGTGCTCAGAGCCTCTCCCTGACATCTACAGAGCTCAGTCTCCCTCTGGTCCCTTTCTCTGTGCACCAAAGCTCAGAGCACGCAGTCTGCACAGAGAGCAGCTGAAAGCAAGCACTTTGCATTGGTACTAAATGTAAACTTTTAGTATAATGATCATCCCAGGCCTCCCAGTTCAGTCACCACCACCACCTGCTCTCATCAACTGCTGAGTTTATGGAGAACATGACTGCCATGACCCGGGCTGGTCTGACCAGGCCACCCTAGGGCTAGAGGCTGTCCTGGGCCAGCCTCACCCCTGACCCCACACCCAGGACTCTTCCAGGACTAAGCCCAGGCTGCACCGCTCACCGCACCCCCTGGGGTCCACAACCCAGGATGGGGCGGGGTGGGTGCCTGAGGATCGGACTGCATGCCCTACATCTGCCAATATTATTTGCTCCTGAGCTGGTGGCCTCAGCTGAAACACAATTCGAGGAACTGTTGACTTGGCTGTGTTTCCAGCCCAGCAGCTGCGAGGGACACACAGGACAGGCTGAGCAGGGGCAGCTGGCTTCTCCCAGTCCCCAAGTGTGTTGTTGAGAGGTGAGGAGATCGCATGTCCCTCCAGGGCACTGCTGATGTCAGTGTGGACACCCCACCTCCCATGGCCTCTGCATGACCCTGGGCAGCTGCCCGGCCGCGGGCTCCTCGGAGATCTGTGTAATAAGGACTGGGGTCGACTTCAGCACCCGTGCCATCCAGGAGCATGAAAACAGGACACTTTCACCGCTGGTCAAAGGGGCTCAGAAGGCCTGGGTTTGGGGGCTGTAACTGGGCTGCCCTCAAGGCACGAGTGAGAGATGACAGAGGCAGGCAGGGTAGAAAGGGCATCTCGGACTCCGGCCCCCAAGTGAGGCTGGGGGTTTTCTTCAGTTCAGTGAAGACAAGGAGGGAGAGACTCTACTACTAAAGATAAGCACTTCCGGACCAGAGACCTAATCTAACAGCACCGCTTTACCAATGAGGAACCAGCGGCCCAGAAAGGAGAAGTGATTTCCTGCCTGGCCCTGCCTGGGCCTTGGAGCCTTGGGCTGTGGAGACGGGGCTGGCTGCCGTGGATGAAGGCAGAGGCACACAGGTGGATGTCTCTATTCCAGGCTAAATCTGGGCCACACCTCTGAGGACCCCAGAGGGCAGAGGTCAGGGCCAGGAACACTGGTGTCTCACACAAGGCAGCCAGATGTGGGTCTGGGATGTCCAGGAAGGCAGAGGCAGGCTCTGTCCCCTTCCCTCACCAAACATCGAGCAGGCTGCAGGTGGCCAGTCCAAGTGGGCCTCTCTCCCACTGACCGCCCGGCCCAGCCCAGCTTCCTGGCCTTTTTCTTAGAGTCCTCACAACACTATTGCAGGGCCCCTTCTCACCTCAGAGCTGGGACCCTGAGGCGTCAAGCGTAAGTAGGCCCAGGACCAAGTTGGCTCGACACACTGTTCTTGTCATAATGTCTTGCTCTTCCCAGTTGCCCGTTCCGGCCCTGCTTCATGGTAGGTGTCCCCCACCCAGCCACAGCCCTGTTGGTCCTTCCACCCAACCCTGCCCTTGATCCCAGCGAGGGACAGAACAGGGACTTGGGACTTGGTCTTCCAGGACACCGCTAGTTCGCCCTGAAATCCTCAGAGCCCCAGAACCTCCTGAGACCTGGAGAAAATGGAATGATTGGTCACCCCATGGGGTACACAGACTTCCCTTCCTTCCCATCACCTGGTCTCTGATGTGGCGAATAGGGAAACCACAGTCAGACCTCTGCCCCCGCCCCAGGCCTGCACTCACTAGAGAGGTAAGCAGGGCTCCTGGCCTGCTGGAGGCCCCGTCTTCCCCTAGGCCCTGGGACAAAAATGCAGTGGGACCCCACAGAGGGCCTGGTGGGCCCTGGGCCCCTACCAACCCAACTTAATCTTCAGACTGGGACCATTTTGAGGGGACCCCAGATGGGGCAACCTCAGGGCGGAGCCTGGCAGGGCCTGCCAGGGGCCCCTGGAAGCAGGCTGCCTCTACCTGTCTGGTTTGGGGTGAGTCATTTCCTCCTCCTCTGGCAGGGTAGGGAGGGGAGCCATCTAAAAATAGCAGGGCCCGGCCAGGCGGAGATGCCCAGAGCTGCTCCCTGCGCTCAGGCGCGGCCCTGGGCTGTGGTCCCCGCCCAGCTCCTGGCCTCAGGCCAAGGAGGACAGTGGCCTCGAGCAGCCCCTCACCCGCTTCCCAGGGTCTGCCGGGGAGCCAGGAATGGAGGAGCTGTGCAGGCAGAGGCCCAAGGAGCTTGCCGGGCAACCAGGGCCTGGCAGGCCGGAGGGCGTGACTCAGACTCGGGGCTTCCCTGGGGCTGTCACCAGCAGACTCTCGTCCCCAGGGTCTCCCACACACGTCCCCTCCCCGCCACCTACACGCGCAGAGACACAGGGAGACACACAGTGCTCGCGCTCAGCAGCCGTGTGAGTCATTTCCCTCCCCTTGGCACCCGGCACCCAGCTGAGCGACCTCCATGGCTCCCTCAGCAGGGCACAGATGGGGACCCCCTGTGTGCTTGGGCCACACCTTTGAAGACCCACCTTGACCTTAGAGATGACTCTTTTTGTTTTTTTTTTTTTAGACAGGGTCTCGCTATGCAGTTCAGGCGGGCCTTGAGCTCACTTTGTACCCTAGGCTGGTCTCAAAGTCACAGTGATCCTCCTGCCTCAGCCTCTTGAGTGCCAGGATGACAGGCAGGCGCTACCACACTGAGCTGAGATGACATTTTAAGAGACCCACCCAGTTAGGAGGGAGTAGATGAGTCTTGGCAGAAACCAGAGAGACACAAGCCCACAGGGTGGGACTGTATGGAGTTAGGCAGACCTAGGTTCCAATCCTAGCACTGCCACTTTATGGCCATGTGACCTGAGACAAGTTATTCTACCCCTCCCCGCCTCTGTTTCCTCACCTGTATAATGGACGCAGGCACAGCCTGTCAAATACGATGACTTTTACAAAGTCTCCAAGCAGCAGCTCTCCCATCAAAGCTGAAAACCTGGGAGGAAAACCTGCAATGCTTTTAGCCACATTTCCCTTCCAAGGACCTGAGGTACCATCCGAATGGCCGCCTTTCACAATAGCAGTGGCCAGAGCTGCCAGCACCTTGTATGTGTGTGTGTGTGTGTGTGTATGTGTGTGTGTGTGTGTTACTGGGAGTTGAACACAGGGCCTTTGCACTGACCTACATTCCTAGCTCTTTTTAAACTTTTTAAAATTCTTAGGCAGGGTCCTGCTAAATTGCCCAATGAGAGTTAAACTTGCAATCTTCTGGCCTCAGCTTCCTTCAGTGCTGGGATTACAGGCCTGGGCCACTGCACCCAGCTAGCAATGCTTTATCTTTTTTTTGGTTTTTGAGACAGGGTCTCACTATGCAGTTCAGGCTGATATTGCACTCACAGCAATCCTCCCGCCTCAGCCTCCCAAGTGCTGAGATCACAGGCGTGGGCCACCATACCCAGCAGCAATGCTTTATCTTTACTGCATTTTATTTATCCTCTCCACTGCCTTCAACTAGATCTCATTCTCCCCATTTCCAAGTGGGAAAAGGAGGCCCAAGATGATAACCTGCCCACGTCACACAGCTGACTGTAGCAAAACCAGGTGGCGCACACCTGTAATTGCAGCAGTCTTTGAGGCTGAAGCAGGAGGGTTGTAAATTTGAGTCCGGCCTGGAAAATTTAGTGACTTAGTGAGTGAGATACTCTCTCAAAATAAAGATAAACAAGCCTGGGCATGCAACTCAGTGCAAAGACCCTGGGTGTCAGTATCACACATACACACACACACACACACACACACACACACACACGATCTTCCCCAAACACCCGTGCATCCCAGGGTGTCTGTCTCGGGCTCTGCCATCCAGGGTCTGTGGAGGGCACACTTGTCTGACTTTCCTCCTGAGGCCCTTGGACACCCTGCCCCAGGACTGTGAAATGGGCCAGGCCTTGGCCAGTGGCTTCCTTCCGTACCCCCTCCCCCGGCCCTCCCGGGCCCTCTAGGGGTGTCACACTCTCCCTCTGGGGCCCCGTCACTCCAACAGGAGTCTATCGCCAAAGACCCAGGACCCACCTAACCCAACAGCTCTGAAGGCCAGGAAGCCACTGGAGGTCACAGAGCCAGACGAACAGAGCCTGGCGGAACCCTGGCCTTGGCTGCCCTGCCCACATCCTGGCCTGGCGGGAATGCAACTCCACTCTTCCCAGAACCATCCAGCTTGTGAGCAGGTTTCCTGGGAAACCCAGACCTTGCATCAGCCAGACCCAGGGTTCTAGTGGAGCCACGTCCAGCCTCTCCAGGGTTTCCTACTCTTATCTGACTCACGTCCCTGTCCCAGGCGACCAGAGAGACACCAGGGCTCTGTCCCCTTCCCACAGATGGGGAGCGTGAGGCAAGCAAGTGCTTACTCCGCTGAGTCAGGGGTAGGAGCTGGCAGCAGCCCAGGCCGAGCAGGCCACAGGGGTAGCAGGGAGGGCTTGGCAATGTTCCTGGCCTGCCGCCCATTCAGCTCAGCCCTAGTTATTTTTTGTTCTGTTTTTTGAGACAGAGTCTTGCTATGTAATTCAGGCTGACCTTGAAGTCACTATAGCCCAGGCTGGCCTTGAACTTTCATTGATCCTCCTGCCTCAGCCTCCTCAGGGATTACAGATGTGCACCCCTACGACCTGCCCCTGTTCAACCATCCTGAATGCTTCTCAGTAGGTACAAGATCAAGAGGCCCTGTGTCAAGTGAAGGAAGGAGTGAAGGCTGCAGATTGGATGGCTTAATAGAAGGGCTGCGCAGAGCCTAGGGGAGGGGAAGAGCCAGACTGAGCCAGAGACGGGAGTCCCGGATCCCTCTGTCCCTTCCTGGGAGTCCTCGTCACCGTGGGGTTTAACACTTTATGCCCCCAGCTCATTTAATCCTTACAACCAGTGATACTTTCGTCATCTTCCCTTGCCAAGTAAGTTATCTGTTAGGCTCAGAGAGGCAAAGAAACTTCCCCAAGGATGCACAGCCCAGCGCTAGCTCAACTGGCCCAGCACGGCCAATGCAGGCAGGAGTTTAAAACTTGCTCTCTGAACAGCTGAGGCCACAAGGAGCGGCCCGGGTGTGCTGCAGGTTGGCACCGGGCTACCAGGTGTCTGGCAGCGTGAGGCTGGAAGACTGGAGAGAACAGGACAATGCTGGCCTTGGATGCGGGGGTGGGGGCGGGCGGGGCGTGCTCTGGATCCGCCCCACCCCTCCCTGCCAAGGTCAGCTGACCAGTCCCCAGGGCCCATTAACAGCATTGGCCAGAACCTTGTCCCAGACACCTTTGAGGGCTGCCCTTTGCTCCGTCTGGGCCGCGCAGACAAATGAGGGAAATTGATTAAGCCAACTCCGCCAGGCAGGAAACTTCTGGCTGCTCTATTGCCAGTCTCTCGGCAACTTTGGGCAAGGGGGAGGGGAACGCACTCCTGGGGGACTTGCTGGAGCTAAAGGAGATTGGGCGGAGGCCCAGGAGCAGGCAGGGCTGGTGCATTCTGCATCTTTACTCGGCACTTGGGGAGGCTGAGGCAGGAATATTGCAAGTTCAAGTCCCACCAGGGCAACTTTGGGGCCACAGTTGGAAGGCTGACCTTTGGGGTTTTGAGTGTCTGCCTTTGGCGTGGGTTTGCTGTTTCACAGGAGCAAATCGCTAGGCAGCGTTTTTTGTGGGCAGCCAGTAACAAAGCATTCTGCCTGGCCCTAACGCTCCAGAGAACCAGAGGGGAGGTGGGGGTGGGGGGATTTTGAACTCTCAGCAAACAGAAGTTTCCATTTGAAACAGAAATTTCTTGGCATAAGTATTTCTCTGGGGCTTATCCAGGCTGAAGCCTAAGAATTGCTGTTTTGTTTCTTGCCGTGTTGGGGATCCAACCCAAAGTCTTGCCCATGGTACATGAGTGCTCTGTCCCTGAGCCACATCCCCACTCCAGTAATGCTGTGATTTGTTTGTTTTAAGACATGTATTGCTGTGTAGTTCAGGCTGGCCTTGATCTCACTGTGGAGCCCAACTTGGCCTCAAATTCTCTGTGATCCTCCTGCCTCAGCCTCCCAAGTGCTGGGATAACAGGTGTGTGCCACCACTCCTTCCAGGACTGCTGTTTCTAAACTGCCGAATGGCCAGGCATGGTGGCTCATGCCTGTAATCTCAGCACTCGGGAGACTGAGGCAGGAGGATTGCCATGAGTTCGAGACCAGCCTGGGCTACAAAACGAGCTCAAGGCCAGCCTGAACTGCATAGCAAGACCCTGTCTCAAATAAATAAACAAACAAACACACAAACTGCCAACTGGAGTAGCTCACTCCCTGCTGCCTACAGAACCACGTCCAAGCCTCAACTCTGCACCCTCACCCCAGTTCCACCCTGCCTGCCGCGCAGCCCCACTGCCGGCTGCACCCCTAGGGGCACCTCCGGCCCGCAGAGCAGACAAGTCTCAGCTCCCCAGGCACTGCTAAATTCGAACACCGGGCCTCGCGGCTGTGGCTTCACTCTCAAGCCTTTTCCCTCCAGCCCTCACTGCTTCTTTGTCCCCATGGCAGAGAGGTCTTCCTGAGACCCTGGCTAGAACAGGGCCCATGACCCCTTTCAGAATAGAGGGACTCGGGGCTTTCCCTGCCTGGACTGCAAGATGGGGGAGGGAGAGGCCGTTCTGTGTCTGCTCTGCTGATGCAGAGCCCCTGCCAAGCCAGCAACACGTGAGTGCTGGATCCTCATGGACAACTGGAAGGAAGAAAGGACAGGCAATTGCCAAAGCAGCCTGAACATCCCCGGGGACCAGACCATCCCAGAAGAGGTGGTTTGAGCCTGCCAAGGGACTTTTTTCTTTCAGCCTGGCCTTGAACTTGCCGTGATCCTCCTGCCTCCACCTCCCGAGCACAGGGATTATAGGAGTGCACCACTGCACCCAGCCCTGCCATGGGGTACTGAAGAGCCATGTGTTCCTGGCTGGCCTCAGAAGTAGACTTATGTCCCGTAAGTTACTGCGGTTGCTTTCTGTTTTATTTTATTTATTTATTTATTTTGTCTCTTTGAGACAGGGTCTGACTATGCAGCTCAGGCTGGCCCTGAGCTCACTTTGTAGCCCAGGCTGGCCTTGAACCCGCAATGATCCTCCTGCCTCAGCCTCCCGAGTGCTGGGATTACAGGTGTGTGCCACCTCGCCTGGCATTGTTTTTTTCTTTCTTTCTTTCTTTCTTTTTTTTTTTTGTACCAGGAATGTTTTACTTTGTAGATTTGTGTTTTTTTTTGAGGCAGTGTCTCAAAATGTACACTTGTTCAACCCTCAGCACTATGAAATAAAGAAATAAACAATCAATAAGTAGCTTCCATCCCCAGCATCAAAAAAAGAAAAGAGCAAACTGAGTCTCCGGCCCTGAGGGCTGGGACGCAGGCATTTCTGTGCAGCTGTGCAAGTGAAGCCTGGCTTCTGGCCGTCTGCCCCAGAGGTCTCCGACCTACCCTGTGCCCTGCCCCGTGCCAGAGCTGCAGCCCGGACTCGGCAGGGCAGGCTCTCCTACCTCCTTGACTACTGAGGGGCTGCCTGTGAGTGCCACCGGGACGCCTGGGCAGCACTCACACCTGCTTGGCCACCTGGTGCAGGTGAAAGCAGCGGAACCCGAGCCAGGCATGGTGGTGCACACCTGTGATCCCAGCACTCTGGGAGGCTGAGGCAAGAGGATCACTACAAGTTCAGGTCCAGCCTAGGCAATTTAGTGACCTTGCGGGATGCTTTCTCAAAGTAAAAAATTTTATAAAAGTCCAAAGGCAATAGGTGGCCAAAAAAAAAAAGCAGAACCAGTATGGACATGAAGGTGGTAACAGAGACCCGCAGCCTGACCCGCACCGGCCAGGTGATGTCGCTGCGGGTGACTGAGGGCCGTCAGCAGAGCCAGAATGTGGCCTGAAGCCTGGCCACAGTCAGGCTGGGCCTCTTCTGACTCCTCCTGGGCCAGGGCCCAGGCTGGACTGCGCAGGAACAGAGGCCGCTTTCCCTGCCCTCGGGGTGCCGATGTGCAGTGAAGGCTCTGTGGCATGAGCCCAGGCTTCTGCCTCTCCCCCACTGCCCACCACCGGCCCCACAGCGGCCCCACAGCGACCCCCTGAGACCCACCAGCAGCAACACAGGCCAGCTGGCCTGAGCAGAGGAAGGAAGAGGAGCCAGGGGTACGGGTCACATGTCTGGGCCTCTGGCCCCTAGGGGCCTCTCACTCTGTTCCACAGGAAGCAGAGAAGAGAGCAAAGTTCCTCTCTCACCCAAGTCTCTGTCTCTCTCTGTTCTTCTGAAGTCACTCAACTTCAGATGCCCTCAGGTCCGCTGGCCATGTGACCCCAGACAACTGGCTTTGCTCCCTTGTGCCTCAGTTTCCCCAGTAAAGTGCTGAATGCATGGAAAGTGTTTAGAAGAGGTCCTAGTGAGGGGTGGTAGTGCATGGCTAAGAGGCTAAGGCAGGAAGATTGCTGTGAGTTTGAGCCCAGCCTGAGCAACTTAACAAGATCCTGTCTTGAAACACACACAAAAAAGGGGTGAGGATGTAGCTCAGTGCAAAACCCTGGGTTCCACCCCCAGCACCCCCCCCCCCAGTTCTACTGCTGCGTCTGTCTGCAGTCTGTATGTGCTGGCTACTCTGTGGCTTTGCTAACAGCACCTTCCCTGTCAGGCTACTGTGAGGACTGAATTAGGTACCGAGTGTAACGCATGTTCAAGTGGCTGCAACCCGTGTTTCCTTGTCTCCCTGAAGATAAAACACGGGTGCACATCTTGGTCCCTGAAATGCTGGCTGTTAGCATGGCCCTTGAGCAGCTCCCTGGGGCAGACTACAAGGCCTTGGTGCCCCGGTGCGGAGGGCTGCAGGGACGGTGTGTTGCTTTGCTCCCTGGTTAGTCGTCGCCAGTTTCCTCTCACCCACCTAAACCAGCTCCCTGTGGGCCGGCTTTGCCAACACGCAGTCCTGGCAGCTGTCACGGGCCCAGGGCATGGGGCAAGGTGTCAGGCCTGCTGCAAAATACATTGGAACTTTATCTGACCTCTGGCTGGCGTCCCAGCCAGAAATACATCAGCTTGAACTTGCAACCGGGCTGGAGGAGGAGGAGGAAGGCGTTTTGTGATGTTCAGCTTTGCTAAAGAACACTGCTGCCGCTTATAGAATGCTCTGAAAAACCTGCAGCCTAATCCTGAGCTGTGGACGCGCAGGGGAGGGAGAGAAGGAGGCGCCTTCTCCTCAGACTCTGGGAAGCTCCCTGCGCGCGATTGCCTTCTGCCTCCACACCGCGTGCAGCAGGGACATCTCCCCTGCAGTGGCACCGACTGCCATGCCCCAGAAAGAGCCCATGACAATGGCAGCAGCCACAGCCTGGCCAGACTGGAACGGGGCCAGACTGGAGGCGGCGTTTCTGCTCGCAGCCTGGGCGTCTTGCCCGGGTCAAAGGCATAGCTCCCTTCCACTCCTGGTGTGCTGTGCTGCATGCTGGGGCACCTGCAGCGGGCGGGCGGCCGGGCTGTCTTAGCATATCTCCCTGCACGTCCTTCTGGAGAGGCCATTGTCTCAGAATAAAAGGGATTCCAGGGGCAACCCCACCCCAGCACACTGAAAGGAGCCTGCATCCTGGGTTTCTGGTGCCCAAGGACCAAAACAAGACTGGATCTGCAGCTCAGTGGCAGGGAGTGGGCCTTGCATGTTGCAGACTTCGGGTTAACCCCAGGCACCATAAAAATTAATTAACTAATTAAGTAAATAAGAAAAGGGTGGGGAATGGAAGGAAACGAAGAGAAGCACTCTGTGTGGTGTGGTCTGGGAAAGTTCTAGATGCTAGCTTGCATTGTTCTGTCAGTGTTTTGTTTGCAACAGGGTCTCGCTGTGTAGTCCAGGCTGGCCTTGAACTCACTATGGAGCCCAACTGGCCTTGAACTTGCAGTAATCCTCCTGTCTCAGCCTCCTGAGTGCTGGGATTGCAGCTGTGAACCACCATGCCTGATTTATTTTGCATTTTTGAGAGTACCAAGATTTCTTATTACACAGGTGAGATCGCTCTGCTCTGCTCAAGGGTAGGGCACAGGGCTGCAGCCAGACAGATTTAAAATTTATCAGCTTGGAAAAGTTTCTGTGCGGTCCGTGTCAATGGCATACCGCCGAGGTGGGCTAAAGGCATGGAATCTATCTCGCAGCCGTTGGAAGGAGCCCATGCTACGAACACTTCTCCCTTAGCCTTCTCACCTCCAGGATTGTGGGACCATGAACTTTTGTCGCTGAAGCCACCAGCTTTGTGGTAATTTATGTCAACCCTAGAAAACCAACATAATGGTAAAACATAGATAATGTAAAGTGTGCTCTTCAACCATTTTCACAGCAGAGTTTGGTGACATGAAGTGCGTTCACATCGTTGTGACATTTCTTGTTTTTATTTCTTTTCTGAGGGTGGGGTGGGAAAGGCTCTCAATACATAGCCAGGCTGGTCTCAAACCGGTGGTGATCTACCTACCTCAGCCTCCCAAGTGATGGAATCACAGGCATGCACCACCACGCTTGGTATTAATTTGTTTGTTTGTTTGTTTGTTTGCTTTTCTCTGGAGCAAAGCCCAAGCCCACAGGAAGGCTGCAAGGGCTCCTTGCACAACTGCTGCTGTTGGGCTGTGCAGCCTGTGTAGCCATGCGTGGGGGCAGCAGGCAGAGGGGGCGGACGACTTCCTGCTGGGGGGGCAGCGGTTGCCCACCTGCAGAGAAGTTATTAGCAATCACAGTTCACCCTATTCCAGGCCGAGGTTAAGGGCTTCTGTGGATCTTTTAATAATAATTTACTAAGAAAATGGCATTAGCCCTCTTTCTAGATGGGAAATTGAGCCTCAAAGAGATTAAGTAACTTGCTCACTTGTGGCAGCCCAGGAACTGAAATGTGGATCTCTCTCTCTCTCTCTCTCTCTCTCTCTCTCTCTTTGCTTTTTGAGACAGTGTCTTGCTTTCTGTGTAGCCCAGGCTGGTCTTGAATTTGCAGCAATCCTCCAGCCTCAGCCTCCCAAGTGCTGGGATTACAGGCACACACATCCAGCAAAAAACAGAGCATAAAGTACTGATCGAATTAAAACTGTTTGTGCCCAACTAGCCACTCCCGGAGAGATCCCAGGACACATGTCACACCAGCCCGTGTCCCTCACCACGTGTTCCAGACTGAGAATTCCAGATTCAAACCTGGCAGCCCAGGTCACTCGGAAAGTGTACTTGGGGAGGAGAAGAGAAAGCTCCTTCATGTGACAGCTCAGGGCAGACGTACACATTCTGAATGTTCAGACACCCTTTGTGGGGCTCTTGGTGCTGCTCCTGCCCGGGTCCCTGAAGCCGGGCTGGCCAGTTCACCGTGGTTCCCTCAAGGTGGCAGATGGCGGCGGGGAGCCCCCAGCATGGTTGGGCTTGGATAGTCCCCCCTGTAGGCAAAGGGAGAAAGCACTGCCCACTGAGCCCCAGCCAGACTGGGATGTGCCACCACAGTTCTGCAAACTCTCGTGCAGGGCAGGGAGCAGGGTGCTGCGGTCTGGAGCCACCTCCCACTAGCTATAAACACCGGAATCTGGCCGCCTCCCTCGAGTTTCTCAGCCTCCGGATCTCTCGTGTTTCCCTCTCCCTGCAGCTGCCTCTGTGGCCCAGAGTGGAGACGCAGTGCAGGCTGCTGGCCTCAGGCTGAGGAGAGCAGACAGGAGGGGCTGTGCTTGGCAGGGCCTGGCGAGGCTGGGAAGAGCGGCTACATGGAAGGGGAAGGGGAGGGGTATTCACAGGGAATGGGGGAGCAGGGCCTGGGACACATGCCTACAATCCCAGCTCTCTGGGAGGCTGAGACAGGAGGATTCCAGGGTTCAAACCCAGACTTGGCAATTTAGCAACTTAATAAGACCCAAAATCAGATAAAAAGGAGCTGAGGCTGTGGCTCAGTGTAAAGGCTTTGGGTTCAGTCTCCAGTACTGAAAAACAAAGGGTGGGGGTGGCTTAGGCCAGGACCCAGGGTGGCAGAGACTGGCAGTGTGGCCCTTGATCCGATTGCAGCTGCACACATGGGCTGATCCGGAAACGGTGGGGCTTGAGGGTGGGCCGGGGACCCTGGGGAAGCTTGGAAGTCGTGGAAATGCCCCGGGGACTTCTCCTTTGTTCCCTGAGCCCTGGCTGTGGCCAGGACATGGAACTGCAAAGCACCACGGGAGCCCTCGGACCCTGGGGGCTTTTCCCTGAGTGGGAAGTGCAGGCCCTGGCGGGGCTCAGTTTCCCACAGGCAGGCAGGTGTGAACGCCAGGCCAGGCTGATGGCTGGGCGTGGGGCTGGCAAAGCAGAGCTCCCGGAGCGCTAGCCACAGCGCGCCCTACCTGCGCAGGCTCACCGCGGAGCCCCGGGAAAGCTAGATGCAGGCACCCCTAGAGGTCATCGTTACCCCGTCCTGCCGTGAGACGCTGATCCCCAGAAAGATTGTCAGTTGCCCAGGGGACAAGCCGGGTCAGAGGGCAGAGCGCTTGTTGGCCCGGCCTGCGGCGTGTGTGGAGCCGGGGGACACGTGCGCGCGCCAGCGGGCGGTGGTGGAGGGGGCGGAGGGAGCGGGGGGGGGGGCGCTGGCCTGTTCCGCTGACCTCAGCGGCACCTGGCGCCTGCGCGGGGACAGAGCGGGACGCGCTGTGCGGAGGAGCGCGGGCCCCGTGTCCCCAGCGTGCACACCGCGTGCTGCCCGGGCCGGCAGATTCCTCAAAAGCCAGCTTCTTGGAAGAGGTGGCAGCAGCGCCGCGAGACAGGACGGTGACTGTAACCCGAGCCCCGCGCCTCGCGCCTCCTGACGCGCGGGAGACGTGCTCCCGGAGTCACCCGCCCGGACTTCCCGGGGCGCCGCCTCCGCCCCGCACTGCCGTTGTGCCCGCTCCAAGACTCCGTGTTAGTTGTTTTCGGTGCTTTTGTGCCTTTGGAACCTCGCTGTGTAATTCAGGCTGCCCTCCAGCGCCTGGTGATCCTCGGCCTCACCCTCCTGAGCGCTGGGACTACGCAGGCCCTGGCGGCTCCACTTCCCTGCTCCCAGCAGCGCTCCGGGCCTCAAAACTGCGCACTCCAGGACGCCAGCTGCTCTTCCTGTCTGGGCCCCTCATCCCAAACTCGTCGTGCAGATCTGCCTAAACTTTATCTGCTCGTGCAGGGTACACAGTGGGGAGATAGGGAGCCCCCTGGAGAACCGTCTGCTGCTTTGGGAGATCATAGAGAGCCAGGGAGATTATAGGGGCACGCCTGTCATTACAGCGCACTGGAAGGCTGAGGCAGGAAGATTGTGCATTCAAGCCCAGCATGGGCAACGCAATGACTTAGGAAGAGCCGGTTTCAAAATCAGATAAATTTAAAAAGGAACTGAAAGCCAAGCATAATGGTGGACAGTTGCAATCCCAGCTCTCAGGAGGCTGAGGCAGGAGGATCACCCAGAGTTCAAGACCAGGCTGGGCTCCACAGTGAATTTAAGACCAACTTAAGCTACACAGCAAGATCTTATCTCAAAAAATAAAAGAAGAAGAAAAGGGAGGGACAGTGTGCACACAGGACCAGGGGCTTGGCCAGCCTTGTTGGCTTGGACTCTGTGTTCAGGCTCCTTGAAACCACCTGCTAACGAGACGAGATGCCTGTGTTTTCAGAACTGGAAGCCTTCGGAGCACCCTGTGAGACCATCCCTGAGGACAGGTGGCTGCCCTTGCCCTCCTTGGGGCTGGAGGAAAGACGAGCCAGGAGGTTGGCAGTGGCAAGGCTTGGCAAGATGCTGCCCTGGCTTCCTGCTAAGGGTGGCGCACACGCACACACCTGTCAGCCGCTTCAGCCCTGGCTGGCTCCCTCCAGCCACAGGCTGACCTGGAGAAACCTTAGCAAAACCAGCACCGCCCTTGCCTCTTCCCCTCGTGGGAGGAGGACTAGGCTGCCCTCAGCCCTCAACACCAACACAGCCCGCCTCACCCCACGCGGAGCTGCCAGCTACCCCTGCCTGCCCACGTGAGCCGTGTCACAAGGGCCCCTCCCAGAATAGCTTTTCCCTGCCAGCTGTAGCGGGGCTGCAGTTGCGCCATTAGCTCTGCCTTTGAGAAACCTTTAGAACAATAGAATTTGTGTGTACATGTAAAAATGATTATGAGGATAAATTTTATACTAAGTGTATTTAACCACAAACAAAAAAAATGAGAAGGATATGCTCCAAAAATAACACTTTTTCTAGATGGTAGAATTTTGGGTAATTTTTACTTTCATTTTTATCCTTTTTAAATTATTTGATTTTTATTTGTTTTGCATTGCTGAAACCTGAACCCAGGACCTCGTACATGCTAGAGAAATGCTCTGCTACTGAGTTAAACCCCGGCCCTGTCATTTGAGTTTGGGTTTTGGTTTTTTGGTTATTTAATTAATTTATTTATTTGTCTTTTTGAGACAGGGTTTCACTATGCAGTTAAGGCTAGCTTTGACCTCATTCTTTAGCCCAGGCTGGTCTTGAACTCCCAAGAATCCTCCTACCTCAGCCTCCCCAAGTGCTGGGATTCCAGGTGTGTGACATCATGCCCAGCTGTTTTTGGGGGGGAGGGGTGCTTGTTTGCCCTGGTTGGTTTTTTGTTTTGTTTTGTTTTTTGTTTTTTTGGTCTTTTTTGAGACAGGATCTCACTGTGTAGTTCAGACGGGCCTTCAGCTCACTTTGTACCCTAGGCTGGTCTCGAACCCTAGCAACTGTCTTCCTTCCTCAGCCTCCCGAGTGCTGGGATTACAGGGCTGAAACACCACACCCACCTTTGTTCTGGTTATTTTTTAAAACAAGTTCTTGCTATGCAGTTCAGGCTGGACTTGAACTCACTTTATAGCCCAGCCTGGCCTCAAACTCATGGCAATCCTCCTGCCTCAGCCTCAAGATTACCTGTATATATCACCACATCTAGCTTAATTTTTTTTTTTTAAGATGAGATCTCACTGTGTAGCTTAGGCTGGGCTCAAATTCATGGCAATTCTCTTGCTTCAGTCTCCCAAGTGCTGGAATTTGAGGTGTGTGCTACCACACCTGACCCAGCTCAACTTTTTAAAGCAGTTGAAATATATTAATTTGTATGATCAAAAAGGATGAGCGAATGTGTAATACATGTCTGTAATTCTTGCACTGTAATCTCAGGAAGGGATAGGGAGACCACAAGTTCAAGGCCAGTCTGGGTGATAGAATGAGACTCTATCTCAAAAATTAAAAATATATCAAAAAAGAAGATAATGCCCATTCTATTTTGAGGCATAAACACTTTGAGTTTAAAAAAAAAAAATAGCCCCAGAGGGGCAACAGCGTATGTCAGCACATGTCAACCTTCCTGGCTCAGAAACTATGACAAGGGGACTGGGGAATATAGCTCAGTGGCATAAGTACCTGCCTGGCAGGCGCAAGGTCCTGAGTTCGATTTCCAGTACAAAAAACAAAAACAAAAAAAAACAGAAATTGTGACGAGAACCTGGAAGAGTAAAGGAGACCTGCAGGGTCCTGGCCCAGTGGCGAGCAGCCCCAGGGCAGCTGCAAGGAGCCCTACCGTGGCGTGGCCCCCTGCACATCTGGGGCTGTTGCGGTCACTCTCTCCTGGGTCAGGGGCCATGACAGTCCCCTCACGGAGCCTCAGCATCCTGCCTCACTCACACTGCCCCTGGAAGCGGCCACCTCCTGTCAGGGTGCACTGACCTTGGTGGCGGGAAGAACCTCTGAGGTCACACAGTCTGTGACCTGCCTTGGGCGGGCGGTGCTGTGTGATCCCAGCTGGGCAAGGCTGTGTTTTGTTCTGAGCACTTCAGAAGCCAGGCGCTCCACACCCTTCCCCGAGACACTCATTCTGATGGCTAAACATTTCTCACGGGAAGTCCTTCCTCGTGTCTCGGGCAAACTGCCTGTGCCGTGTTTCTGTCCTGCGGCTCTCCCAGGTCTGCCTGGTGGCAGGAGCATGCGGGCGGGTGAGTTCCTCTTTATGCTAGGTTGCAGGCCTCCAGGGGCTCCAATGAGATCAGTCCTCACTCCCTGCGGGAGCCCAGGCAGCCACTGCTTCACGTCAGTTTCCCGGTCGGTACAAGGAGAACAGAGATGCCCAGAGTGGGGCAACCAGCCTGCACAAGTGAGACCAGCACTGTGTGGAAGGCCATCAAACATGCTGCTGGGACATGGTCATCGTCATCAACCCCATCGCCACCGTCTTTAGAGCACCAGGGCCTGAGCTGGGGAGATAGCTCAGTGCACAGGTGCCTGCCAGGCAAGCACAAGGTTGAGTTCGATTCCCGGTACCAAAAAAACCCCAAACAAAGATTTAGATATATTATTAGAAATTGTTCATAAAATATTCATCAGAGTTGCAAAATTTATCTGTTAGAATTTCAGCCAGGTGGCACACACCTGTAATCCCAGGACTTGGGAGGCTGAGGCAGGAAGGCAGGAGGATCGTTGCAAGTTCGAGGCCAGTCTGGGGTACAAAGTGAGCTCAAGACTAGCCTGAACTGCATAGTGAGACCCTGTCCCGAAAAGACAAAATTAAAAAAAAAAAAGAATACCAGGATACAGCTCAGTAGCATAATTACCTCCAGTGTGGTAGTATGCAAGATGATTATTGTTTTTTGTGTTTTAGGGACCAGGGAGATAGGTCAGTGGCACAGCATCAGAGCTCAGTTGCAGGTACCAAAACAAAAGTTTTTCGTTTCTTGAGACAGAGTCTCACTATGTAGTTCAGCTGGCCTTGGACTCACTCTGTAGCCCAGGCTGGCCCCAAACTCTAGTAGGTGATCCTCCTGCTTCAGTCTCCCAAGTGCTAGCATTAGCAAAACAATTTTTTTTTTTTGTCTTTTTGAGACAGGGTCTCACTATGTGGTTCAGGCTGGACTTGAGCTCACTTTATAGCCCAGGCTGATCTCAAACTCACAACAATCCTTCTGCCTCAGCCTCCCAAGTGCTGGGATTACAGGCGTGAGCCACCACACCCAGCAGCAAAATGATTTTAAGTAATACAAGAACTGTTTTCAATTAAAATTTACCCAGGCATGGTGGTGCATGCCTATAATTGAGAGGTTGAGGCAGGAGGATTGCTCTGAGTTTGAGGTCAGCTGTGGCTACATAACCAAACCATGTCTCCAAAAAACCCAAATTAAATTAAATTTCATGTATGTTCAGAAAAATAAAACCAACACATCAAATATTGGTTGCATCTCTGGTGTGGTGGTGCACCTGTAATCCCAGCACTGGGGAGGCTGAGGCAGGAGGATTGTTACGAGTTCCAGACCAGCCTGGGCTACAAAGTGAGCTCAAGGCTAGCCTGAACTGTATAGCAAGACCCTGTCTCAAAAAAGGCAAATAAAGAAAAGAGACAAATACTCTACATAGCAGAAGGCTAAGGCAAAAACCAGAGGCGGGGGGCATCGAGAGAGGCTGGCTCTGCAGAAGAAAGGGAAGCTGGCTGTGTCAGGGGCTTGTGAGAAGCACAGTCCCAGAGGAAAGGGACCGCAGGACAGTGTGGGGCAGGTGTGTGGCGTGGCTGAGCACAGGTCCTGCCAGCAGAGGCCATCTTTTCTTGCTTCCAGAACATTCTGTCTGCTTAGCAGGGGGTGACTCCCAGCTCCAGCAAGGTCAGTGGGCAGCAGGGCTGGGCTTCCTGTTCCTGAGGCTCAGTGAGCCTTAGGTCTCGGCTCTGCTGTGCCGCAGCTTAGAGTCCCCTCGGCGTCACCCACAGGTGGTGGCCCGTTGGCCTGTGCGGTGGAACTCAGCCAGGGACAAGCAGGTCCTGACCTCTCAAATGGACCTCCTCCTCTCCTGTCAATGTGGGATTGGCCAAAAAGATTCTGACAGAAAGAAAGTTGGTCTGAGACCCATGTGTGCCAGGCTCCTCACTGGAGGCAGGCACAGAGTAGGTGACAGAGTGGGTGAAAGAGGCCCTGCCCTTCAGAAGCTCACAGCCAAGCCAGGGAGACCTGAAGGTGCACCAGAACGGCTCCCGTGACCATCCTGGCCTGGACGGAGCTGTGCCCAGGACCCACTGGGGAATACCGTCACCCCACCCAGGACCAGGGGAGGACATCATATTCGGTTCACCAGCCCTGGAAGCCTGCACCATCAGCAATGTGGACAGCGCCAGGCTGTGGCACAGGGCTCCGCTGGAGGAGCCAGCATGTCAGGGAATTAAAGTCCTTGAGAACCCGGGTTGGGCACAGTGCCAGGCCCTGAGGCCCAAGGATGAGATAGTTTCCCAGGCAGGTGTCAATTTTCTCATCTGTGAAATGGGCAGAATGAACCTGGTCACCTTTCTCTTTCCTGGGAAGAAAGAGGCTAATGTTAATAAACACCCAGTGCCGGACGTGACCTTACCTAAGGCAGGGTGCAAGCCGCCCAAAGGCACTCGGATGGCCTTGGTGACCCTTCATTCTCTGTTCCTGGCCAGGACCCAGGACAAATCAGCTTCATCTTGGCCCCACCCTGCCCTAGGAGGGTCCTGGCTCGGGAGCCCTGACCTGCTCACCAAAGCACCTCTGCATCACCTAAGACTGCCACTGCAGTGCCGTTCCACCCCATCGCCCTCAACTGGGCTTATCTGTCCCTTCTAAGAGGGGACCCACACCAAATGTCCCTCCCCTGGGCAGCCTTCTCTTTAAAATCTCAGGCATCAAAAAATAACAATAAAATGAAATAAAATCTCAGGCATTAAGACACTCATCTACAGCTAGTTTGTCAAGGGTTTGGGTCCCAAGTGTTCCCCAACATCTAACCCCCATCCTACCTAAGGTAGAACTGAAGCGTGACCACGGTGTGGCAGGTCCTGGGGAGAGCAGGTTCCGCCCAGCAGCAGAATACGAGGCAAGGGATGGGGTGGCAGAGCCTTGTTGCCATGGCAACCAAACGGCCTGCCCCCCCATTGGTCACTAAAGTTCAGCCCCCCCCCCCCCCCCCCCCCCCCCCCCGTCGTCAAAAGGGACCAACTGAGCCCGGCGTGGTGGTGCACGCCTGTACTCTCAGCACTAGGCAGGCTGAGGCAGGAGGATCATTGCGAGTTTGAGGCCAGCCTGGGCTACAAAGTGAACTGCATAGTGAGACCCTGTCTCAAAAAGACAAAAAATAAAAAAAAGCAGCCTCGGTGAGACCCCACCGAGGGGTTAGGGTGCTGGGTTCCCTCCAGGCCGCGCAGGGAGACCGCGCGCCCCTTCTCGTGGTCGCGCCGGCTTCGAGAGTCAGTGGGGCCTCGGATTCGGGGGCGGCATCTGGCAGAAGAGCTTTCGCCGGGGTGGGGCTGGGAGGGCGGAGCTGGCGGTTGGAGCTCGGCCGCCGCTCCCCATCCCCGCGCCGCCGCCGCCTCCGCAGGTTGGTCACGTAGCGCTGGGTTCGAGCCCCCGCCGCTCCCCGCCGCGCACCCCTGCCTTCCGCTCCTTCTGTTTCCCGGGGCCGAGGAGGAGCGAGCCGGCCTCTGCGCCCTCTCCGCGTGCACATCCCAGGAATGTTCTCTCCCCAGTTCCCTCAGGTCGACCCTGAACTAGGTGGGTGCTGCCTTTACCCCCGCGGGAAAGGTGGGTCACGGTGGCTCGCGGTGGGATGTGGGCCAAGCCCGCGGGGAGCTCAGTTCCCAGCAGCGGCCGGTGCAGATCTAGGGGCGGAGGAGGTGCGCGGAGGCTCCGCTGCCCGGAAGGTTCGTGCCGAGCGTGACACTCGGTGGTTTCCAGGAGCAAAAGTGCGTCAGGCTCTCCCTGGGGTTAACCGCGGGGAGCTGGTGACAGGGCCTTGACTGCCTGGATCAGAGAGGAACGCTGAGCTGGTGGGGCAGTTCCCATGGAAGGAGGACCCGGGAGGCCAGCTAACAGCCCGGGGGCACCCGCGCCTCGGCAGGGCTGAGCCAGAGGAGCAGGTACTGGCCTTGGTCGCAGCCTGAACCTCGCCTCTGAAGCTCGCATTTCTCATCTGTAGAATGGGTTCGATTAAATGCTGAGGACTGTAGAAACCAAGCATGGGCCCAGCGGTGGCTCAGGGGTATAGCTTGGCAGGCCTGAGGCCCAGGTTCCAGCCCCCCGCCCTTGAAAAGTAAGCTAATCTGACACCCACAAGAGCTGTTCATGGCCACCACCTGGGAGCTCATGGGTCAGGCAGTGTTCAGCTGCCTGTGGGGTCCCCCTCCCTGAGTTTCAGGAGTCCCACAGAGCCATAGGAAGGTGTTGAGGTCCCAGATGATTGTTTTGTTTTGTTTGAGCCAGGGTCTCCATATGCAGTTCAGGCTGGCCTTGAGCTGGATGTGTAGCCCAGGCTGGCCTCGAATTCAGGGATCCTCCTACCTCAGCCTCCCAAGTGCTGGGATCACAGACATGCGCCACCACGCCTGGTCTCTCTACCCAAGAGTTCTTGATCTTGTAGTCAGAAAACGCTTAATGGCACCTAGGAGCTGGGTTTCATTTTGTTCTGTGTTCGGTTTTGGTTTTTGGTACCGGGAATCAAACTCAGGACCTTGAACTTGCCAGGCAGGCTCTGTACCGCTGAGCTATATGCCCAGCCCAGAGCTGGTGTTTTGGAACCCCTCGTATGAAGCAGGATATAGTTCTGGGCCCCGCAGCCCTTTGACTTGTCAGAGCAACTCTCCCTTTCTCCAGAGGAATAAGTCACTACCCTGTCACCCTGCCCCGCAGATGAAGGAACCGGAGTTCAGAGCAGCGACGGCAGTGCACCGCGTGCGTTTCAGACCCTGGCTGATGCAGACGGTGCAAACCCTGAGCCCAGCTGGTTTACACTGACGAGGGGACTTCCTGGCTCAGGCACTGAACACTCTGGCCCCGACTTGGTCTGGAGACCCACACGCACCCGGAAGACAAACCTTCACACAACTCCATGGCTTGGTGCCCCAGCTGGGCGAGCCAGTGGTCTTCTGTAGCTCCCCATTCATATCAGCCTGAGCTCTGTCTCAGGAGAAGAAGGCTCGCTGCAGACATGACACTTCTCTAATTGGGCAGCTGGGGAAAGTTACGGTTTGTATCTGGGTGTCCCGCTAAAACCTCGTGCTGTCATGGGGCAGGCTTCTAGAGTTTTATGATTGATTCATGGTCCAATGGTGGGATTATGGGCGTGAGTGCTACACCCGCCCTGGGGCAGGTAGTTTGCATATAATGTAAGGGAGGGAAAGAGGCTGCTTGCCTCTGCCCCTCCCCTTGTGCTCTGGTTATTTTTGCTCTTTTGCTGCCATGAACTGTTGCCCTCTGCTATGTGCCACCTTGCCTTGGAGCCAGTGAGTATGGACTGAAACCTCCACAAACAGTGAGCTAAATAAACCTTTTCTTAATTTTGGGCACTGGGTATTTTGTCTCAGCAAAGAGAGAAATGTAACAAACACAGGGAAATATGACTATAATGATAAAATGTCACTCTGGGAAGCTGAGACAGGAGGATCTCAAATTTAATCCTACTCTGGCCAGTTTAGTGACTTAAGAAGACACAGTGTCCAGGGCTGGAGATGTAGCTCAGCAGCATAAGCACTTGCCTGACAAGCCTGAGGTCATGAGTTTGGGTCCCAGTACCACTTTCGCTTTGCTAGGGATATAACTCAGTGATAAAAGGGCCCACCTGGCAAGCACAAGGTCCTGAGTTCAATTCCCAGTACCAAAAAAAAAAACCTTTGGGGCTTTTGCGGCTGAGGGTATAGCTCAGCAGCACAAGTACCTACCTGGCCAGCACAAGGTCCTGAGTTCGATTTCTGGTACCAAAGGGAAAAAAAGGTGTTTGTGTATGGGAGGCAGTGTGAAGACCCTGAAATTCAATTCCCAGCACCAAAACACAAAACAAAAACACAACAAACAAAAAGCAACAACAGGGCTGGAGATGTAGCTCCACAGTACAGCGCCTGCCTGGCAAGTACAAGGCCTTTGATTCAATTCCCAGTACAAAAAAAAGAGAAAAAAAAAAAAAAAGGCAACAACAACAGTGCCAAAGCAGAAGAAAGGACGCGGGGAGCCCAGCACGCAGGAGGCTGAGGCAGGAAGATTGCTGTGAGTTTGAGGCCGCAGAGCAAGACCCACGTCAAAAACCAAAAAGGGTGCAGGTGGCAGGAGGCATCTGGCGCGGACTGGCAGCTTGGTCACAGACCTTACACCTGAAGTCTCCCTGTACCAATGAAGAGGGGAGCAGGAGGCAGGCGGTGCGGGCCAGCAGCTAACTGGGCCCGTAGCTTCCACACTGTGAGGTCACAAGGTCACATGGCAGAAGAAAAAACTCACCGAGCCTGAGGCCAATTTGAGTTACATAGTCTGAGGCCAACCTGAGCCACTTAGAGAGAGCCTGTCTGAAAAAAAAAAAAAAGCCAGGAGTAGAGGATCGTTGCGAGTTCGAGACCAGCCTGCAAAGCGAGCTCAAGGCCAGCCTGAACTGCACAGGGAGACCCTGTCTCAAAGAGACAAAACTAAATAAATAAATAAATAAAAAACAAGAGAGATAGTCCTGCCCCAGCTTCCAGAGTAGCAGAGACTATGGGTGCACACCCAGCTCCCACCCAACTCTTGAGTTCCTACACCAAGAAGCACCCACTAAGCACTCACTGTCTGCCAGAATCTGAGCCCTACCTATGATGTAGAGCAATGAGGCGGGGAGCAAGAGATTTGTCTCCACCTCTAGGAACCCCAGTTCCAGTCGGGGCCACAGGGCAGGAGGGAAGTGACAGGACAAGGAGACAGGGGCTATAGGCTTGGCAGGCAGGCAGCAGGGCCGCCTCAGCTCCCGCACTGGGGTTGCGACACAGAGAAGGCTGGGGATGGCAGAGCGAACCGGGACAGCTTGGGCCCCAAGTCTCATTCATCCTGGCTCCAGTGGGGCTTGGACTCAGAAATACCAGGCCCAGCTGGGCCTGCTGGCTCATGTCTGTAATCCCACCACTGAGGAGGCTGAAGCAGGAGGCTTGCTGTGAGTTCGAGGTCAGCCTGGGCTACACACAGAGACTCTGTCAAAACACAATAACAAAAATCAAGATACCCGTTGCAGGCCTGGCCTGCTGCTGAGGCTCAGTCCAGCAGCTTTCTCTTCTCAGGTCATTCCAGCGCCCCTATTTTCCTGGAGTCCAGCTCAGGGTTGCTCCTGCCCTGTAAGTACCAGAGTCACTGAGGAACCCTAGGGACAGGGGTGAGTTACCTGAGCCTGATTCAGGTTGAGTCACCTCCCCGTTTCTGGGAGTGGCGGGCCCCCATCCCGGCTGCCTCCGGTTAACCAGGTCTGTGTCATGCAGGGGCGAGGGGGGACCCTGGAAGGGAACCCCAGTCTCGGTGTGGTTTAGCTCACACCCTCTACAGATCGCCCGACACACCCTTCTGATTTTCACGGGAGGATGACACCACGGGAGGGGCTGGTGCATGCCGGTACTTTGGCTGCGCTGAGCACTCAACGGACCTCCTTAGGGTCTCACATTTTTTTCTGGTACTTGGATTGAACCCAAGACCTTTGTACTGAGCCACAATCCCCAGCCTTTTGGGTTTTTTTCCTTTTGAAATAGGATCTCCCTAGCTGGGTGTCATGGCACACACCTGTAATCCCAGCATTTGGGAGGCTGAGGCAGGAAGATAGTTGGAGACCAGCCTGGGCTACAAAATGAGCTCAAGGCGGCCAGCCTGAACTGCATAGTGAGACCCTGTCTCAAAAAGACAAAAACAAGAAGATTTAAAAAAGAAATAGGATCTCCCTAAGATGCCCGGGCTGGGTTTGAATTTGCAGTCCTCCTGCCTCAGCCTCCCAGGGCACTAGGATTACAGGCGTGTGTCCTCATGCCTGACTATGACATCCCAGTGTCGGTGTTCATTTTTGTGGAGGGGGAAACAAGTTCAGAGAGGGGCCCTGACTTTTTTGTGCTGGGGGTGGACTCCAGGACCTCAGGAATGCTAGGCCAGGACCTGACTTCAAAGTCACCAGCAAGAACTTGGTGGGGCAGGGCTGGCCCACGTGTACCTGATCGAGAGTTATTCAACCCAGGCTGTTCATGTAGCCTCGGCTGCAGCTCAGAACAGGTAGGAAGGAGGCCACCAGCACAGCTGTCCCCTCCCTCCCCTCACAGCTGTCTCCTTCTGTCCTCAGCGCTGGGCTCCTAGACTCCAGCCTCCCTCTCCGCTCACCCACTTCCTCCCAGGTGAGGCTGTGCCTCCAGCCCAGATGCCACAGCCACGTGTGGCCCGGGAGCACTGGACACAGGAGTTATTATTGATGGACTGGTTTTTACGGTACTGGAGAGTAAGCCCAAGACCTTTTCGCTGAGCTTCATCCCCACCCCTATTTCCTGTTTTCTTTCCTTTTCTTTTGCTTTTTGAGACAGCTATGCCATTCAGGCTAGCCTTGCAGTGTGTATCCCAGACTCGTAGTGATCTTCCCTCCTCAGCCAAGATTACAGGCTCATGCCGCCACACTCTGCTGTACTATTCTGAATTTTTTTTTTGGTACTGGGAATTGAACTCAGGACTTTGTGCTTGCCAGGCAGGTGCAATTCTGCTGAGCTATATTCTTGGCCCTTGACACTATTGATTGAGATTAAGAAAAAAAAAAAAAAGGAGATTAAGGCCTTGCCAAATTGCTAAATTATCCAAGCAGGGCTCTAACTTGAGATCTTCCTGCCTCAGTCTCCCAGGGTGCTGAGTTTACAGGAATGTTCTGCTTCGCCCAGCTCATCCTACATTTTAATATGGATATCGGAAATTTTAAAATAACATATATGAAGGCCGGGGATATAGCTTAGTGGTCGTGAGTTCGATTCCCCATACTACAAATGAATAAATAAAGAACACATACATAGCTCATTTCCATTGGTGGGTGCAAGCCCAGAAGTTAAGCATGCAGGTTCAAATCCTGTCTCTGTGTGTCCTCGAGCAACTTCCTCAACCACACCGGGCCTTGGTTCCCTCGCCCAGGAAGCAGGTAGCGCCTGCCTCACTTGTCCGGAGCAGCGAAGGAGGTCATGTTGGTCAAGCGCTTCTCACCAGGCCTGGAGCTAAATCATACCGGGCTTCCTCTTTACACCCCTGCCAAGTGCAGTCCAGTCACTCTCGTCAGCGTGTGCCCAGCTCGCTGTTTGCCAGGCCCTGGGGACCTGCTGGGCGAGCCAGGCCGCGCCGCCTCCTGGGCTGGCGGGCGCTGCGCGGGGGAAGAGGAACCCGGACGCCCAGCTGCTGACTCTGCTGGGGGTGGGCGCTGCCCTGGGGACTGGACAGCGGAGCCGCGCCTGAGCGTCCCGGGCACCAGGCGGCTCTGAGACGGGACGGGGACAGCGAGGCAGAGCCCGCAGCGGCTGCCTGTCCTCGGTCCCACACGGGGGCTTCACGCGGCCCGCTCGCGGCCCCCGCCGGCCCCGCGTTCCCGCGACCTTCGCAGGGCTGTCCCCCAGCACCCCTTCTGTACCCTGCGCTCCCCTGTGCCCCTCCTCGCCTCTGCAGCCCATTCTAGGACGTGGCCCGGATGTCCCCGTCCCTGCCAGTGTCTCTATGCCTCCTGGTGCCTGCCCGCCCTCTGTGTCTCTCAGGTCAGGGGCATCTCCCCAGCGAGCTGCCCCTTGCCGAGGACCGGGACCCGGACGGCCTTTCCGCCGCGCTGCGCACACCAAGCCATTCAGCAAGACCTGGGGCTTGCCTGAGCCCCTCAGGGGGGACTCAGCCAGGCATGTCTGCCCAGGCGGAGTGGAAAATCCCTCCTTGCTGGGGGAAGGGCCGTGGAAATTTCTTCCTAACATCCTCCTTGCAGACTTGGATGCGCTCCAGAACGCAGTCAAGCATTTGCCCGGTGACCTGCAGGGCGGCTCTGTGCCTCCTCCCCACTCCCACCCCAGGATTGGACCCAGGCAGAGTTACTTGGTGGGGGTGGGGAAAAATAGCAGTCCTGGGCAGCCACAACCAGCCTGAAAAAGTCACTCTTAAACTGAGAGTGATGCTAATGCCTATGTATGTAATCCCAGCACTGGGGAGGCTGAGGCAGGAGGATCCCATCAAGGCCAGCCTGGGCTACATAGTGAAACCTGGTCTTCAAAAACACAATAAAGCCAGGGAGATAGCTCAGTGGCACAGCACCTGCCTAACAGGCTCAAGGTCCTGAGTTTGAGTCCCGATATGAAAAAAAAAAAAAGAAAGAAAGAAATTAAAAAACAAAAACACGATAAAACAAAAAAAAATTTTAAAATCACTCTTAGGTAGTTCAAAGACGAAGAAACATGGACAACAGAAAAATCGTGTAAAATCACAGCCCCTCCCCGCAAATCGAGCTCTTTTTCTTGCCCTGGTTGCTTGCTGTCCTGATCCGTACAGCAGGAATAAGAAGGGCAGGCCCTGAGGGTGGGGGGAGGTGAGCAGACCCTGTGAACATTCTGACGAGATCAGACACATGTAGGACGGTATGGCTGTGGACACTTTTTTTTTTGGTACTGGAAATCAAACTCAGGACCTTATACTTGCCAGGTAGGCACGGTGCTGCTGAGCTCTATCCCGGCCTCTGTAAAGCATTCTGTACACAAGAGTTCTTCACCAGCTGCCCTTCCTTGTGGGGTCAGGCCAAAGGTGCAGCTCTCCCTCTCTGTCCTGCTGTCCAGTGCTTGGGCCCAGGGCACTGCGTTTGTTGTTTTGAAACAAAGTTTTGCTATGCTGCCCAGCCTGCCCTGGAACAAGACCCTCCTGCCTCAGCTGTGTTTCAAACTCTGATAAAGTCTATCTCCTCTTTTATTGCCTGCATTTTTGATATCTACATGCAAAATTGTTGCCTAACCCATTATCACAAAGATTTCTATATTCTATTTGAAGGGTTTTGTAGTTTAGCTCTTTCACTTAGGTCTATGCTGCACTTTGAATTATTTTTTCATAGTTTTAAAAAAATTTGAGCTGAGCCAGGCATGGTGGCATATACCTGTAATTCCAGAAATCAGGAGGTTGAGGCAGGAGGATCACCACCAGTTTGAAGCCAGTCTGGAATCCATAGCAAAACCCTGTCTCAAGAAACCAAAATTAAAAAAAAAAAAAAAAATCAGCTGAGCACAAGGGCCATACTTGTAATCCCACTATCTCAGGAGGTTGTGCCAGGAAGATCAAAAGTTCGAGGCCAGCCTGGGGAATTCAGTGAGACCACGTCTCAAAATAAAAACGGTCTGGGTGTGTAGCTCAGTGATAGAGTACTTGCCCTAGGCTGGATCCCCAGCACCTGAAAAATTTTTTATTTTTCCAAATTGGGGCTGGAGATGTAGCTCAGTGGAAGAGCACTTACCTACCATACCCGAAGCCCTGGGTTCCATCCCAGCATCACAACAAAAGCAAACATCTGGGTTTAGTGAGGTAAAACTTACATTCTCAGTGAAACCCATCAACATTGAGTACATAGCTCAGCCGGCTTCATTTTATCACTCTACATGTTCTGAGTATTTAGGGGGTTAGGACGAGGGGAACTGAGCGGTGCCCACCGCCCCTCCTTGTGGCCCAGGGTTTCGTTGTCGATGTGTGTGAGACCACGCCTTTCTCTTTTTTTCCTGTCCTGAGGATTGAGCCTATCACCTTCTACTGAGCTACATCTCCAGCCCTTGATTTCATTTCTTTTGAGACACGATCTCACTAAGCCCCTAAATTGCCTGAGCTGGGCTTAGATTTGTAATTCTCCTGTTTCAGCCTCGCAGAGTGCTGGGATTGCAGGTGTGTGCCACCACACCATGCAAGAAAGCCCCCCTCTTTTTTTTCTCCCAAGACAGGGTCTCACTTTGTAGTCCAGGATGGCCTTGAACTGGAGGTGATCCTCCTGCCTCAGCCTCCCAAATTCTGGGATTATAAATACTCCTCAGGCCCGGCTCCTGATACCATCTTCTTAAGGGCTCTGTCATAGTTTGGGGTTTTTGAAGGAGAAAAAATATAATACAGGACACATATTTTATAAGGTTATTTATAATAGTGGCCCAAAGAATCATACACAAGAGAGTGTAGGAAATCTATCCACACACTAAAAATCTAAGAATCCAGCCAGAGGCCTGGATCCCACAGAAATGTCCTGCGTGAGTCCAGATGGAGATCTAGAGCTCATAACAATGCCTCCCATGAATCCAACTGGAAGCCTAGAGCCCACGACAATGTCTCATGCAAGCCTGTTTCACGGATCTGTGCTGGGAAGGCCCAAAGGTCAGTGGTGGAAGCTAGAAAGTCTGTGCCAGTGGGAAAGATCTGTGCCAGCAGGCTGAGGGATCTACACTGGGGCCAGGAAGCAACTCTCAAAGTAAGAGCCAGAGTTCCCCCCAAAAATACCACAGCTGTCCTCAGCAACAGTGAGGACCCAAGCTCCTTTGATGATCAGGTTCGCATCAGGAAAGCCAACACAACACAACACAAGCTTCTCCAGGAGACTGAGCAGGGCCCCATCTTCCCCTCCAGTGTTAGGAAGCGATGCTCAGAGTGAGGACCAGAGCTCCCCCAAAGTGAACTCAAGCCATTCTCCGTTCCAACAAGGTCCAGAAGTCTTCGCGGGATGAAAACAGCGAAGTTCAACAGGAAAACCAGCGTGACGAGCTCCTCCAAAGCAATCAGCAGCTCCTTACAGCCTTCCTTCTTCTTCTCCAGTTCTGCCTCTTATGCTGCTGGCAGAAACTCTCAGGTGGGCCTCCCACATCTAGTACCACACTTACTAAGTTCAGCTGGGGGTTACAAGCTGCCCACCAGCTGTCATCCGCCACAGCCTCCCGGGTCCTTTGCTGCTCTTCCAGCCCCATGGACCCGTTCATGATGTGTAGATCAAATGAATGAGTGCAGAGGTGAAGTGACAGCCCCCAGATCCCTGCCTTCAGAGCAGCCAGCACCACGTGCCTGCGTCTATGACCCCGAGTTCCCTGAAGCTGTCTGTGATTAGGATGGCGGTGGAGACTCCCTTGCTGCCCACTGCCTGGACGCATCTGGGGCTGATGGCCCACTTTCTGTTTCCTGATTCCTTTGGGTTTTTTGTTTGTTTGTTTGTTTGTGTTTTTGAGACAGGGTCTTATGCAATTTAGGCCAGCCTTGAGCTCACTTTGTATCCCAGGCTGGTCTCGAATTCACAAGGATCCTCCTGCCTCAGCCTCCAGAGTGCTAGGATTACAGGCGTGCGCCACCATGCCCGGCTCCTCCTGATTCCTTCGTGAAGAGCCCCGCTTCAGGAGAATGACTGTGCCCCAGAATGAGCGACTGACTGGGCCTGGTTCTGTGGCCCACATTGCCTTAGCCTGCAGTCAAGTGCATCAGCAGTCCGGGGCACTGGCAGCAGGGAAAGCAGGATGGGCTGACCCAGGGGTGACTGATGGGGTGCCTGGCAGGCCTGGGGATTAAAGGAAGGCCAGGGCCGGGGAGACTACCCTCCCCAACTCAGCCTGCAGACCCAGAATGGAATGAAGAGAGCCCTCAATGCAACCCATATCCGGTGCCAGACTCAGAGTATGCTTTATTTTTATTTTATCATATTATTATTATTAATTATTATTTAAGACAGGATCTGGCTATGAAGCCCAGGCTGGCCTCTCACTCACTACAATCCTCCTGCCTCAGCCTCCCGAGTCTGGGATTACAGGCGCATGCCACCACATATGGCTTCAGAGTACACTTTAGATTTCATGGCTGTTTGAGAGTGTTCCCTCAAAGTGGCAGGTTTTTTCCTTCCTTTTCTTCTTTTTGTTTTTATTTTTTGCAGCATTGGGGATTGAACTCAGTGCTTTTGCTATATCCCGAGCTCTTTATTTACTTTTTATTTCAAGACAGGGTCTCGCTAAGTTGATAAGTTACCCAGGCTGGGCTTGAATTTATGATCTTCCAGCCTCAGCCTTGCAGAGTGCTGGAGTTACGGGTATGTGCCACCATGCCCAGCTCTATGTTTTTTTACAAGAATTTATTCAGTTTGGGCTGGTGGGTTGGCACAGGGGTACAGCATGTGCCTAGCAAGTGAGATGCCCTGGATTTGAGTCTAAGAATCAAAAACAATAAAAAAAAAAGTATCAAGGTTGTAAGTGGACGCGCCTGTTGCTAGTGGATGTGCCTGTTGCTAAGCTGATGGCTTTTATAAAGATGTTAGAGGAAGACAAGCCTGGAGGGAAAGGGAGCCAGGCAGGGTCTCTGTTAATGTTAAAGGCCTGCCCTGCAGCTCGTCCCCAGAAGGAACAAGCCTGCTCAGCTGCCTCCAGGCTCAAAGGGGGGTGGGGGTTGCTGAGCCACCCAGCTCGCAAGAACAAATAGTGACCAGACTCCCGAGACAGACTAGCGTTTTCCTCGCTTCTCTTTTGGGACTAGGAAAGTGGGGTCAGGGAGCACTAACACAGATCTCAGTCACAAGGGCCGGACCTATGTCCCTCCTGACCCCAAATTAACAGGCCTTGGGCCTCTGCTAATCTGTAAGCCAGGCCGAACCTGTGCCCATGTGCCCTCACAGGGTGGCTGACAGGAGGGTGCTTTCCTAAAATTACCCTCCAGGCAGGCACCTTCTTCATGGCCAGCCCTATCCATTCCAGGAGCTGACCCAAGTTTGCTCCTTTTGGAAAACAAGTCATGCACTTCTACCAAAGGGAAATGGCTTTCCTAAGTCATCCCAAACTGAGGCCCCGCACGGAACCCCTGGTGAGAGTACAGATTTCTAAAGCCCTGTGCTCCATGTGGGCCAGGGAATCTGTTTTTAACCAGGGCTCCAAAGAATCTTGCCAGGTATGGTGGGTTATGCCTGTAATCCCAGCACTCAAGAGGCTGAGGCAGGAGGATGATCCAGCCTGGGCTCCAAAGTGAGCTCAAGGCTGTCCTGAACTGCATAGTGAGACCCAGTTTCAAAAAAAAAAAAAAAAAGAAAACACCAACCCACAAGGAATTTGATGCCCCAATCAAGTGGAAGAACCAGTGTTTTATGGTCATGGCAGACAGGGCCTGTCTGGGACCAGGAAAAGAAACAAAGGAGAGGGCAACTCTCCACAGGCCAGCTGGTATGGGTGGGCCCAGGCCCAAGGGAGAGGGCTGTGGGAAGGGCCTTGGCCTGCATCTGGCCCAACTCCAACTTCTGCCATAAGGAAACTGGGGCCCACAGTGCAAGGAGCCCGGTCACCCAGGGCACCTCCGTGATTGCGTTTGTTGGGGGTTCTGCACCTGCCACGGCCACCCCTCTGAGGCCCCTTCCCTGTCTAGGGAGAGAGTTGTGCTAAGCTGTCCTTTCCAAAGTTCTCCTCCTTGCCGTCATTTCCACCACTGGACCAAAGATAAGTGTGTGTGTGGGTGTGATTTTTCTCACAGGAGGAAAAGGGCAGCTGGGTGAGCTCTCCTTGGAGAGGCTGTCGCTCCAAGGGAGGCCTGACTCACCCAGTCTGGGTGCTTTCCAGCACCATCTCCCAGTAGCTTCAGCCAAGGAAGCCAGGGTGCCTGGCGCAGTCCACATACCTGTTACCAGGCTGGTAGGCAGTCCTGGGAAGGGCCCCAGGGAACCCAGAGAGCAATGAAACCAGAACCTATCCCCCCCCGACCTTCCTTTTTATTTCCTGGCATGGATGACACTCAACCGTTTTAACAAACATGTTTATTAGAAAAGTAAAAAATATTGCATAGGTCTTAATACTTGAACATCAAGTGTATTTATGAACAGTGAGTATCTTCATGTAAACAACAGTTCTAAATGGAAGACCCGGATGGCACTCCTCTGGGGAGGGGGTTCCAGCCCCCGCCCCACTCAGCCCCACCCCTCACAGTTCAGTTCTCTGGGACGCGGTGGGGGACGGGTTTGGATGCAGCTCTCAGGTGTATTCTGTCTTCCAGTGTCAAAGATCCCGAGGGACCCTAACACCCACCCCTTGCACTCTTACATTCACGCGTCTGTAAGATAGCTGCCTAGAACAGGTCAGTAGTGAAGCTCCGATCCGAAAAACAAAAACAAGATACGAAACAAACAACAAACACGCTTGGTCCCTCCAGACTGGGATACACAAACCGACTCCAGGGCCTCCCCCCACCCTCCTGGCAGCTCCCAGAAGCACACGCCCCGGCCGAGGCCAGTGCAGCCCAGATGCCCCCCTAGCTGTCACACCACTGTTGTGGTACTGTCAGAGATAATAAAAATAACACGGTACATGCTACATACACATCCAGCCGGAAGCCTGGGGGCCCCTAAGCCTTTGTTTCATGCTACAGTACTGAAGGGCATGCGCCCCAACGGGGACCCACCTGCATACAACTCAGTGAGCTTCCTAGAAACACTACGCTCCCCGCGCCAACCTCCTCCACTGGGGGCTATTGTCAGTTTTCTAACACAGGCATGAGTACCTTGGCCGGCCTGCCAAGCCTCCACCCTAAAGTTTACTGCCTGCCGCGGGGGCGGAGCAGCCCCGGGCTGGAGTTCAACACTCCTCGATGAGCAGCTGCTCGGAGCTGTACAGCTTCTTCTTGATGACTCTGAAGCCAGTGCCCAAAGTCAGGGACTGGCTGAAGCCGGGGACGAAAGGAGAGTTGGCCGAGCTGAACAGCCCCTGGATCTTGGGCCACAGGCGAGAGTCCAGGCGCAGCACCAAGGTCAGCTGGAAGGTGGGCACCAGGCTGGGGTCGAGGGCCAGCTGGCCCACGCTGTGGCAGCTCTTGCCCTGCTCCACGCAGACGTCGAGCAGCGCCCCCCGCAGGCCGCACGGCTCGCTGTACGCCAGGCGCAGCAGTTCCTTGCCCACCTGGCTCACCAGCTGGGCTGGCATCAGCAGGCGCGCGGGACGACGGGAGCCCAGTCGCGCCTGGGACAGGCTCTCCTGGAGCAGCTGCATGAGGCTAGCGCACAGGTGCTCATCCTCGGGGTCGCTGAGCAGCTCGAAGTCGGGCAGGGACACCCCGTCCAAGTGGGCCGAGTCTGGAAGGAGGGCACACGGGAAGGGTATTAGGGCAGCCTCCGCAGGGGATCTACAGGCGGGGGAGGTGCTGCGCGCTAAGAAAGCAACGTTCCTTCCCGTTCCGTGCCTCAGTTTCCGCCCCACGCTCGCACCCTCTATTCCAATCCCCTCGCCCCCCGGGCAGTCTAGGTCCTGCCACGAAGAAAGGGAAGCGTCTCGCCCCGCTTCCAGCACGGTGCCTCCTCGCCTCCCCAGCCCCGGGAGCAGCGTTCGGATCCCGCCCACAGCCCTCACCTTCCTCCGGCCCGAAGCCGCTGTTGCTGCTGTCCAGGGACTCGCAGTCCGAGCTCTCGAGGCTCGCGCAGCGGTCCATCCCCTCCTCACGGGCCGCCGACCCCCAGGCCGAACGCGGAGGCCGACCCGGGGTGGGCGTTCGGGACGAAGACGAAGAGGAGGCCGACGAGAAGCGGTCCCAAAGGTTAGGCATGGCGAAGTCGGAAGCCAGGAGTTCGTTGATGAGCTCAAGGGTGCCGGAGCCCACAAGCCGCTGAAAGACAAGAGGAACACGGACCGGTCGTCAGTCAGAGGGTGGACAAAACAGCGAGCGCTAGGACCCGTGCAGCCGAGGACACCCCACACAGAGATCAGCGCGCACGCAAGGGACACTCACCAGCTCGCACGGTCAGCGAGAACTGCGGGGACAAGTGAATCCGGGCGCTTGAATGGGTGCGCAAACTGGTGCCAACCACCGAGCGCTGCCCAGACCTGTCCCTCTCAGCTTCCCGCACCTCCCCCTTGGCCTGCTGCGATCCCTAGCACCAGAGCACAGCAGCCTATAAGGACTAGCGCGCCGAGGCCACGCCCCCTCCGCGCCTAGAACCAATCCAGACCCGGGAGTGTGGCCCTCTTCGACCAATGAGCTCCAAGCGCACGTTCGCAACGTTCTCTCCTGCCCGGTGACAGCGGCCTGGCCCCGCCCCTACGGAGCCCCAGAAAGCTCCCGGCCGAACCCCGAGCCGCGGCCACGCCCCCTTTCTGGACGGGATCGGTGGTGGCTGCAGCTGCCAAGGTCCCTGAGGGCGCTCGCGGCAGGGGAGGACCAAGGAAAGACTTGTTTATTATAGGGTCGCGTTGCTGGGGGAAGGGTACAGCCAGTGTCCGCGCTGGCTGGGGAGGCTGGGGAACTTGAGGGTGGGGGGAAGGACAGTGACTCCCAGCGATTGCCATCTCGAGGGCCAAGGGCACAGCTGGGCGCTCGAGAAGATGCCAGTGGGACCGCGGCGCGGGGGCGGCGCTGTTGACCCCATAGGCCTCGCGCCCCGCGCTGTCCCTGCCTGGCGAAGGCAGGGCTGTGGGGGTGGGGTCTGAGGCCTGCGCCACCGCGGCCTGCGTGCGCCCTGGGTCCGCCTCACGCGGGCCTGTGACTCCGCAGCCCCGGGGGATGATTCTCGGGATCCCTGTCCCCCTTCCCCCACAAACCCGGCCCCGAGCTCCATCCGAACAGATCCCCCAGCTCTTCCCCAGGAGAAGCTTGGTTGGTGCCTGGAGGGGTGCGCGCCCCGCTTAGCACAGGGCGCCCGCCAGGTCCTAAGCCCTTCCCTGCGCTCTGTGTGAAAGCCTCAGAGAGCCCCGGGACCGAAGGCCCAGATCTCCGTAAAAGCCCGGTACTGCAATGGCCAGCGCGGGTTTCGTCATTCAGGCGGGGCCACAGGAAATCTGGCCAGGCAGCGGCGTTGCAGAGCTGATAGTGGTTACCGAGGGTGGGAGGAGATTCGGACTGACACGACCTTTATTTCTTAAAAGAGTTATCAGTCTGGGACACACGGACCCTGATGGAAGAGAGAACCAAACTTACATCAGATATTTAGCCCTGTGGGCAGGAGCCAAATCAGATGAGACGGGCGAGCCTCGCCCCGGGGCAGGCGTGCGCATTACATATGACACTTGCAGAAAAGTCAGGCCACGGCCATCTCCAGACCCACATTCCCTTTCCAAATTTTTAAAAGACCAATCAACAGATCAGGTGGGCAAATCAAGAACTGGAACGGGAAAGGGCCAGATTCCAAGCCCTGTACCCATCCTCCGCTGGAATTTTACAGGAAAACCACTGCTGGGGACAAATTTACAATCCCTACCTCCCCCCCTCATGAATTCAATTAGGAGACATCTTCAGGACACAGAATAGAATACTGTTAGCCCCGGGGCATTCGATGCCCTACATCTGTCCTTTCTGCCCATTCTTTAGGGGAGGCCACCAGCTGGGAGCCTGAAAGACCCTAGATGAAGGCTGTCACATCAGGACAACCACCTCTGCTGAGGTGGGAAGAAAATAGTTAGGGGTGGCTGGATGCAAGCATGTCCTATATCCTAGGAGAAGAGATGGTGGGATTCACTCCCATCCTGCACCGGGCGCTTGAACCAGCTGGGGAAGGGTAAGGATGGCCTCTCCCTTCATTTCTAATTTGGGATGAGATGGGGAAGGCCCAGGGCTTCCTGCATGTGAGGCACATGCTGTGCCACAGAGCAACACTCTGCCTTTTCTTCTTTCTTCACCCACCCATGTTTCTTTGCAATAGAAAAATAATTCAGAAAATTGTGGAATAATGACCCAAGAAAGATATTTTTTTTTTTTTCTTTTTCTTTTTGAGGAGGCTGCTGGGGATTGAATCCAGGGCCTTCAGACTGAGTTACATCCCCAGGCTTTTATATTCTTTTGAGACAAGTCTTGCTATGCAGTTCAGGCTGACCTTGAGCTCACTTTGTAGCCCAGGCTGGTCTCAAACTCTAAACAATCCTCCTGCCTCAGCCTCCTGGCATGCACCACCATGCCTGGCCTTTTTGTATAATTTTTGTTTAAAAAATTTCAATACAGAGTGGTCTTGCTAAGTCACAAAGTTGCCCAGACTGACTTCAAACTTAAGATTTTCTTGTTTCAGCCTTCCAGAGGGCAGGAATAAAGACACGACATCCTTTTTTTTTTTTTAAAGTGTTTTGAGACAGTCTCACTGTGTAGTGCAGGCTGGCCTTCAACTCGCTACATAGCCCACACTAGCACTGAACTCATGGCAATCCTCCTGCCTCAACCTCGCAAGCACTAAGATCACAGGTGTGTACCACCACTCCTGGCCCATCTTGGTTTTTAAAATGAATGAACAAAGGACCAGGGTTTACTCCTGGCAGCGTTTGCCAATGCAGGAGAGAGTGGGCTTCAGGATGAACCCTCCTACAAGGAGGCCTGAGGTGGGCAGCTCAGTGGTTTCCCATGTAAATCTCCCACTCTATGGTGGGGACAAGGCCTTATATCACTGTCTACCAGAATCTTTGGACCTTGAGTGGGCAGTTGTTTTTAACAGTCTCCCCTATGTAGTTCAGGCTGGCCCTGGACTCACTCTGTAGCCCAGGCTGGCCTTGAATTTGCAGGGATCCTCCTGTCTCAGCCTCCTGATTGCTGAGATTATAGGGGTACATCATACCCGGCAAAGGGGTGGTTCTTAACCTTTAGCCACTCTGAGGAGCTGAAGTAGTTTTGGTCCCTCCTGCCTGGGAGATAGGACTTTGAGACCATATCACACACCTTTTCCTGCACGTAAACCAAACCTTTTCAGGGCCTTCAGAGAAGCTACAACTGTCCCCACCTCCCACTGCCCTCAGCCAGGGCTGGCTGCAAGCTGGGCATGCCTGGACATGCTCCCACCACAGCCCCAGCCCACAGCCCTGTGGAAGACATTCATTCCTTGTTAATCACTGTTCCCACCTGTGTTCCCTCTCAATAGTTAGTGTTCTGCTCATCTCAGCAGCCAGCACTGTGCCAGGCACACGGATGTGGCTCAGCGAGTGCTTGGAGGAACAGAGGCCTGGGTAGGAAAGTAGGGAGCTAGCTGTCCCCAGGAGTGCAGACCTCCATCTGTGCTGTGGGGTGCATGCATAAACATAAGTTCATGCCTCCCATGGCTGAAGATTGGATTCCAGGATATGGGCAGAGAAAAAGGTTTATTAGAAGAAAATTCCTGCAATCAGGAGGGGGCTGGAAGGTGGGTTGCTGGGGGACTCTGTCTAGGGGCTTTAAGGACCACACCTCACTCTGTACCATGCTGAGGTCAACCTAAAGGGTTACAGCAGCTCAAATAGAGGCGAGACTAGAAGATTCAGCCATGGCCATTGTGTCTCCATCCTGGGGCCCAGTTCTTCTCAGGCCTCAGTCTCAAGGCCTCATTTTGCCCTTCCCTGGGTCACTACAGTGCCATCTTGGGCCTACTTTATCCCTAGCTGTCTGCCATGACTACTACAAATTCCCTCTGGCGAAGTGCCTCTGTGACTGCTGTTGGGGGAAAACTGGTGACGACCGCTCTAGCTTCTTCCTGCTGGACCGGGCAGACGGAATAGTCGGCAGTCGGGGATGCTCCCCAGAGGGTGTCTAAAGGCCCTTGACAGACAGCGAGTGTACTGTCCAGTGGACGAGTAACCTGGAGTTTAAGAGACAGAGCTTATTGAGTATGCACAACCAAACAGTAGTCCCAAAAGAGTAACGACCCCAGGGCTGGGGATATAGCTCAGTGGAATAAGCGCCTGCCTAGCAAGCACAGGGTCCTGAGTTCGATCCCCAGTACCGCCAAAAAAAAAAAATAAATAACGACCCCACCCACCAGTGTTTCTTTCTACTAGCGAGCCAGCAATGGATCGCATAGCTTCTGCCTTGTCAGGATATCTAGAGCCCTGTTCTGTAAGACAACCTGTCTCATCAACTTGACTCCAGTGTTTGAAAAAAAATTCCCTTGAGTTGTTTAGGGATTGTCGGGCATACATCAGTTGGTTAGTATCTCTGTATGTTGTATGGTATCTTCCAGCCCCAGGGAAAGAATAAAAGCAGATGCTAAATAATCACCACTGAGCCAGGTGTGGTGGCATATGCCTGTAATCCCTGCACTCGGGAGGCTGAGGCAGGAGGATTGTTACAAATTTTAGGTCAGCTTAGGCTACCCAGTAAACTCAAGGCCAGCCTGAACTGCATAGTGAGACCCTGTCTCAAAAGGACAAAAAAAAAAAAAATAAGATCACCAGTGAGATACACTTTGAAACCACTGGTATTGAAGATGGGTTTGGCTTAAGAGTACTCCCTGCCCACCCCAGGCCATAGGGTGCAACATCACATTTCGGGGCCATCTTACGTATCTACCAATTACAGGGCCCATCCTGTTTAGTGAGGCTGTTCCCAAGGCGAGGGGGTCCTCTGGCTAAGGGACCACACAGTGGGGGTTCACCCAAGCAGCCACCTTGGTACTGTTAGTTGTTAGATCTAATAGGACCTTGGCCTGCAAATCTGGGTAACAGGTTCAGCCAGTGCCCACACGGAGGTCTGAGTGTTACTTCTACAGAAGGCTGGATAGTGTTTTGGCCTACGAAGAACAACTGTTGAGGCCGTTTTACCTGCCTTAGATCTGCACGCTACCTGACAAACACCAGAGGGCTTTCGCATGAGTGATGAGGTGGCCCAGCTTCTTGTACCCATCACTCTGGAAGGCCGCCCACCAAGGAAGCCCTGAGGCGCTGGAAAGGGAAAGCAGTCCACAAATCCAGCTTGTTTCATGCTGCACCGAAAACGAGTCAGACTCGTCCTTCCCCGACTGGCCAAATGTGGCCATGAAAACAACCAGAGGCAGCATGTCAAAGTTGTGTATCTGGAAATGTACTTTTTTTTCTGAATAACATTTAAATCTTCCACCAGCTCATAGGAATATTAAGGCAGTGGGTCACAAGACATATATCCCAGGCTCACAGGGCTTGAGTTGGGAATGGTGTACCCAGGAGTCCAAGGCAGCTTCTGTGAGTTGCAACTAGAGGGTCACCCTCCCAAGTTGGCCCTAAGGAAGCAGACAAGATTTTACCAGCACCAAGTCCATGGGGTAGAACACACAGAGTCTGAACTTTGTGTTGAGTCTCCATTGCTGCAGAAGTTACTGAAATTTTATCAAGTGAGCTGATTTCTTTAGTCAAATCTCTTTTCAGCCTCCTCAATGCTGGGATTACAGGCTTACACCACCACGCCTGGATTGCTTTTTGTTTAATGAAAAGATCTCATTATTTAAAAATGGTCACCGGACGTGGTGGTGCACACCCGTAATCCCAGCACTTGGAAGGCTGTGGCAGAAGGATCACTGCAAGTTTGATCACCATGCCTGGCTGTCTTTCTTATTTTATTTTATTTGCCCCTAACTCCATGTTCATGTCTACCTCTTCTAGAAAGACACTGTATCTGGTGTTCTGAGCGCATACAAGTGATAACATTTGGGCAAGGTAAAAATCTCAGGCAGGAAACAGGATTTTTAGGCATGATCAGAAAGGCATGTGAAAATAGAAACCCATCCCAGTTACAGACGGGGGAGGCTGGGAAAAGAATAGGATGGGGAGAAAAGTCTGTCCTGTAATGCCTTTTACCATGGTGTAGCTAGTTTTCTTTCCCTCACGAGTAAAAATTACTGGGAGCTCGTCAGCTGGAGGGAAAGGTGTGCCCCCAGGCCTTCAGTCCGGTTGGAGCAGTTGGTTAACATGGGTCTGTCCTCCACATCTTCGCCTCTGGGGGCAGCATGACCTCCGGTGAGACCCCCCCCCCCCCCCCCCCCCCGGGCACTGAAGGAATGGTTTAGCAGGCTTCTTACAGCTGGGAGCTTTGCCACAATCCCTCCTAAAATGTCCCGGCTTCCCACAACCGTAACAAGTGGGGGCTGTGGACCAGTGGGCACCTTTGGGCCCCCTGGAATTAGACGTGAGGTAAATGCTCTGCAGGGCCTCTGCAAGGGCCGTGGCCTCTTCCCTTACCCTTTGTTTTCTCTCCTTGGCTTCCTCCACGGCACGACTATAGAAGACAGAAGAGGCTACCTTTACCAGAACATCAAGTGAGCTATCTGGGTCAAAAGCCATTTTTTGAAGCTGCCTTCGGATATCAGAGGTTCACTGAGCAATGAGTACATGTTTAAGAATAACCTGACCCACCTCTGACTCAGGAGACAAAGATGTGTACTTAGTGAGAGCGTCCTGCAGTCGTTCTAAAAACGCCGAGGGATTCTCGTCCTTCCCTTGGCGGACAGTTGACAATTTAGAATAGTTCTGAGGTTTGGACCTAGTTCTTCTCAGGCCCTCAAGAACACAAGTTTGGAAATGTCTCCTATTCTAGTCCCCCACTGCAGTATTGGGGTCCCACTGAAGATCCTGCTGTGGAACAGCCTGGGCTCCAGTGGGGAAAGGCTGTTCTCCTGGCCCTAAGTCCTCTGGCCTTTTGGAATGGATTAGGTATAGCTCGTCCCCAAAGGCTATCGCAGCCTCCAAAGCAGCTTGCATCTGACCAGGAGTCAGGGTCTGGTTTAAAAGTAACATAACATTTTCCCAAGCTAAGTAAAAAGACTGAGTAAGTACTCTAAAAACCTCAATGTACTCATCAGGATCATCTGAAAATTTCCCTAAATCTTGTTTCAATCGTCTAAGATCACTGAGGGAAAATGAAGCCTGTGTGCTCATGGGCCTGGAATCTTAGTGCCTTCAGAGCCCGGAGGCCCCAGAGGGGGAGCATCAGGCCTGGTAGTGGTGGATACATCAGATTTGCCAGTTAGAGCCACCCGATTTTCTTTTAGATCACACCCACACTTGGAGCACAAATCAGGAATTTCTCTCAAAGTGAAGAAAACTTTAACATAAGGGACCTCAGACCATTTCCCCTGTCTCCTACAAAATAATTCCAGCTGGAGGATAGTGTCATAATTGGTACTTCCCTCAGGTCTCCATCTTTTCTCACCCAGAGGGTAGGTAGGCCAGGCACAGGTGCAGAGAAAGATCAAGGAACGTTTCTTTAGAATCTGGGGATCAAAAGAATCCCAGTGTCTAAGAATACAATTCAAGGGAGTAAAGGACTTTGAGGCTGACTTCGAGTTTCCCATCCTGCAAGACAAGGGAAGAGGTAACCCTTTTAGACTCTTGTATATTCTTAGTGCTAGGAGCCCCCCAACACACTGTCCCAGGGCAAGTGGCTATTGACCAGAGTGACCAGAAGGTACAAGGACCAGATTATCCACTCTTAACCAGCACATGCACCCATTCCCTCCCCTGACATCATGCTCACTTGATCAAAACCAGCCTCTTTCTTTTGGCCTGATTCCAATTAGCCTATCTCTGGAGAGAAAACAAGCTCTAGGACGGAAATCACTACCAGAGTGGGCCAACCTCCTGGCAACCAGGGGTAACTTACAAGTAATTTACATAGTTCCCCCTTGTGTCTGTTTTTTCCATCACGTGTCAGAAGGGTTCTGGGGCCCAAAGCACACCTGTAATCCCAGCACTTGGGAGGCTGAGGTGGGAAGCTTATCGCAAGTTTGAGATCAGCCTGGGCTACAAAGTGAGTTCAAGGTCAACCTGGACTGCATAGTGAGACCCTGTCTCAAAAAGACCAATAAATAAATAAGTACATAAACAAATAAGCCTCAGGTTGAAACTCCCTGAGCAGCCACCCTGCTGAAAGAGGCCAATAACCCTTCCTGTATGCTCTGATGCAATCACCCTTTCTCAGGACACCCTGTGGGGGGGGGACCCATAATTTACGGTATGATTCCACAGGATTAAGAGGCACAAAGGCTTCCATCCTTTGGCAGGCGTTCTGACTTGGAGTCCCTCGCAAAAGGGACTGGGATCCTGACTAAACCCACTTGGCTCCTCGTGTTTTTCCAGTTGATCTTTCTCCAGAGGCATTCAAAGTAGGGGTTTCATGAATTTAGCAAGGCTGGCCTCTGTTCCTGAGTACATTGTCTTTCTGGGAAGCAAGGAAGAGTATTGCAGAGACAAATGCATGAAAGGATATTATGTAAGTTTAAAATTTAGTCACATAAAGGAGAAAGCTTCTTACCGCATGTCTCCTCCTTCAGGTTTTTATGTAACCTTGTTCCTGGCCACTTAGGCTCATCTGCTCACGTTTGTCTGCTTCTCTACTGACCAAATCAGACAGGGCTCTATATGCTGGTAAAAATGAAAAAAAGGATTTAGTCAGAGCTAGGTTTGACCCACTTGTCTCAAATCACCCTCTCCCAGCTTGTGGGTAGGCGAGGGTCTTTAACAGTGAGGAACAGGAGCTGAGATGGTGGCACGCGCCTGTAGTCCCCGTACTCAGGAGGCTGAGGCAGGAAGCTTGAGGATCACTGACAGTTCGAGGCCAGTCTAGGCTACAAAGTGAGTTCAAGGCCAGCCTGAACTGCATCGTAAGACCTTGCCTCAAAAAAAAAAGCCCCCCAAGATTATTATCTGCTTTACCAACTAAAAACATACGTGTTTTGAGCAAGACTGTCTTACCAACCAAGAAAAACACTGCTTTTGCCAATTCTTTGGCTACAGCCAACACACAACATAATAATTAGCAAAATAGTTTTGTACTTTCATAGCACATTAAGACAACATGGACAATTAGATTTTTAAAAATGACATAATAGTAGTTTATGTAAGAAGAATAGAAGACAACACTTTAAACAGGATGTCTAAGTAAATATAACTTTGTTTTTTTAAGACAGGGTCTCCCTATGTGCACCACCATGTTCTGCAATATAAATTAGGACCTAACTTCTCTAAACCTTTAATCTTTTTTTGGTATCAGGAATCGAACTCAGGACCTTGCACTTGCGAGGCAAATGCTTGTGCCCTGAGCTGTATCCCTGGCCCCCAACCTTTAATCTTGACAGCACAGAATACAAATTACTTAGTTAAGTTTATAACCTCTTTTTTTAAAAAAAGTTTTGTTGTAAATTTCACTAAGAACATATCAATATCTCACACCTTGTTCAGTGAGATAGTGCATGTTGGTAGTTCCAGCACTCAGGAGGCTGAGGCAGGAGGATCATCACCAGTTCAGGGCCAGCTTGGGCTACATCGTAAGTTCCAAGCTAATCTGAGCTGGGCATGGGGGGCGCACAGCTGTAATCCCAGCACTTGGGAGGCTGAGGCAGGAGGATTGTTGCCAGTTTGAGACCAGCCTGGGCTACAAAGTGAGCTCAAGGTCAGCCTGAACTGTGTAGCGAAACCCTGACCCTGTCTCAAAAAAAAAAAAAAAAAAAAAAAACCACAAAGCTAGCCTGAACTATACAAAGTGAGACCCTGTCTCAAAAAAAAAAAAAAGTTGGCATCAGTACCTAATTTCACCTATGAAATTCAGAATTTCAGAATTCTATTTAAAAATCTTTGAAGGGTTTTCTGGAGTGTTTTGTTGTTGCTGTTATCTTTTTGAGGCAGGGTCTCACTATGCAGTTCAAGCTGGTCTTGAACCCACTTTGTAGCCCAGGCTGGTCTTGAACTCGCAACCGTCGTCCTGCCTCAGCCTCCTGAGTGTGCCACCATGCCTGGTTTCTGGAGCTTTTGAACATGAATATTTACTTTGACCCCCATGAGTTGTTTTTTAACCAAATTTTCATGTCACCAAAAGCAAGATGCCCACATGTAAATCTAGTTGGAAGACCACACATAAAAGGGGCATTACTAGTCATAGGCTCAAAATGGTAAAAGCTCAGAGGAACCAAGAAGCATCCACAAATTATAGGATGACACTCATTTGGGTTCTTCCCCTCCAGCTTTATAATGTGAAGTTATGGAAGCTGTTACCTGAGTAAAGGTGCATCCAGCTCAGAGCTGGGCGAGGTAGCACAGCCTGTGATTCCAGCATTTGGGAGGCTGAGACCAGAGGATCACGCTGGGCTATGTAAGTACAATGCCAGTCTAAACCACGAAGAGACCCTGTTTCAACAGAAAAAGGATCCAGCTCTTTCAGGAAATTATAAAGAAGCACAGGGTGGCTGGATGGTACTCAGACATGTCAGTGTATAGACAAAACTGTCTATTCCTTCTCACAGACCTGGTAAGAAAGCTCTCCAGTTGAATTTTATTAGATAGTGTCTAATAAGCACTTGTCATCATGCCCCGTTCTCTGCTGAAATAAGCCAGAAGGGACATGTTACTGACTCAACTTGTCCTGCGTAGCATAACCCAAGCAGCAGTGGCCACCCTTGTTAAGAAAGCAGTCCTAGCCAGGCATGTAGGTGTCCCAGAGCTCTGGAAGCTGAGGCAGGAGGATTGCCATGAGTTCCAGGCCAGCCTGGGATACATAAGCAAGTTCAAGGCCACCCTACACCACATAGGAAAGCCCTGTCTCAAAAAACAAACAAAAACAAAAAACAGCGAAACAACCCACCAGTGTTCTCAACTCAGACTGTAAGTACATCCCCTTTATACTCTAATTTTCTTAGACCTTTGGGAAACTGAAATTGTCCCTAAAGTCAAACTCCTAAAACGTAATTCTCATTGGCTAACACAGGCAGAATGTATGTTAACAGTTGAGGACACTTTTGTTACATTTTTCAAAACATTTTCCTAAGTCTCACAAACAGAAAGGCATTTGGGTTCATTTTGTCTTGCTCCACAGTCCAAGCTGGCCTCCAAGTCACTATGTAACCCAGGCTGGCCTCCAACTCACAGGGATCCTCCTGCCTCAGCCTCCCAAATGCTGGGATCACAGATGTGTGCCACCACATCTGGTCTGAGTGTTTGTTTATTTGGGGGGGGAGAGGTATCAGGAATTGAACTCACAACCTAGTGTTTCAGGCGGGCGCTGTGCCACTGAGCTAAATCCCCAGCCCAAGTGGTCTTACTTTTAAAGTAATCTGGTTCTGTCCAAATGAAATATAAGCCCAGGTACACACATAGACATTACATATGATTCTCATTAAACACAGATATTACATACACCACACACGCGTGCCAGCACACATAAGACTTGCAATATTTTGTCCTAAATTTGCATGTCTGAAGGTAGCATTCAAGATTGTAGGAGGTGAGCAATAGTTATCTCAAAAGAAACTATCTACTTAACCTGACTTTTAATTTCCTAAAGCTTTTTTCCTGTCTTAAATTATTGGAAGTCTTATCAATTTAATTTAAAAGCTTTTGCCCCAGGTTTTTTTTTTTTTTTTTTTTTTTGCGGTACTAGGGATCGAACTCAGGACCCTGCGCTTGCTAGGCAAGCGCTTATTCCACTGAGCTATATCCCCAGCCCTTGCCCCAGGTTTTAAGACACTTTCCATTGAGCTAAAATTTAGATAGAACTGCTGAGCATGGTCGTGCTCACCTCTAATCCCAGTATTCAGGAGGCAGAAGCAGAAGGGTCACTGTGAGTTTGAGGCCAGCCTAGGCTACAAAGTGAGTTCATGGCCAGTTTGAACTACACCGTAAGACCCTGTCTAAAAGAAAAAAATAAGCCGGGCGTGGTGGCACATGCTTGTAATCCCAGCACTCTGGAGGCTGAGGCAGGAGGATTGCTGCAGAGTTCAAGGCCAGCCTGGGTGACAAAGTGAGCTCAAGGCCAGCCTGAACTGCAGTGAGACCCTGTCTCAAAAACACCAAATAAATAAATAAATAAATAGGAGGGGAAGGGAATGAGAAAAAAAAATTATCTTACGTACAGGTACAAATTCCCTATGATGACTGTGATCATTGTGCATGTCAAAGACATACTGGTAAGATTAATTTTTCAAACAAAGAATAAAATTTAGATATAACTGGTCAGAAGTTTATACACCTTATTCTAGCTCTGTTGCTCAAGGCCTCTAGTATGGAAAAAAACCAGTTTAGGAACAATACTCCCCACCCAGAAAAACACAAAGGCAAGCCTTCTGTAGTTCAGGCTGGCCTTGAACTCATGGCGATCTTCCTGCCTCAGCCTCCCAAGTGCTGGGATTACAGGCAGGGGCTACTTCTCCCCACTACACTTTTTCTAATTAAGGAAAATGGTGGGGGTAGGAAGAAAAAAAGAATTTTTAGCAAACAGTTTTGACCAATATTTTGAAACACAATAGGTTTACAATAAACCAAGAACTGTTGGCCAAAATAAGGGGCCATTTAAACCTCAGAACACTCTCCAGTGTTAGGCAAGCAGCGACATGGTAGGTGGGGGCAGAAGGCTGGGGGTTGCATGCATAGTCCACCTAGAAAAGCGCCAGCAGAGCAGCTGTGGATATTGACGTATAATCTTCGTAAGGAGAGAGCACGGATCAGAGTGCACTCTCGGTTACAGACACCACCGCGTGCCGCGGTAAAACCACCTTTTTCTGAGTCACGGGTAGCTAGCCCTTTCCTAGGGAGCCGCGGCGCAGCTAGCACAGTGCTTCCATTCCTGAGCGGTTCACCGCAGGGCTCGTCGAACACTCGCGGTGCCTCCCTCCTCGGAAAGTCTCTTCCTCCAAGACTTCTCTGTGACAAAGGGCTGGGGAAGCCGGCACTCTACACTGGCTCGCAGAGAGCCTCAGAGTGCCTTGAAGTCCCCAGTGCCTCACCAAATTCTAGACAGTACTGCAACTCTCCTGACCGTCTTAGAAGAGAAAGGCAGAAGACCCGAACCAGCGCCTGAGTACCTGCAGTCGCTCAGACTCTCCCCTCACATCAGAGCCCCAGGACGACCTGCAAAGGGTCCCAGACGGCCCCACACAGCACAGGTCCCCGCCTCACGCACGGCCCTGCCGAGTGACCTCAGAGAAGGCTGGGACCGTCGGGCCCGCGGCGCACACTCGCCAGCGGGGAACCAGGCTGTGCTCGCGGCTCCCGAACCGTCCCTTTTCCTTTCACCAGTAAAGATGTTTATAGGCAGCTGATGCCACAAACAGGACAGGAGGGAGATCCGAGGTACTGAAGCGTCCCGGCAGCTAAGGCAATGTCCCTGGAGTCCTGGGCGCTCAGTCCCTCTTCCCCAGTGTCGCGGATGCGCGGCTTTCAGCAACCAGTTTACCTCCTGCCTGGCCACCGACCACCCAGGCGCATCCGCTCAGGTTCGTCCGCTCACCTGCCGTCCGCTCCGAGGGTGGAGGCCGTAGATCCCGGGAAAAAGGAAAGAAGGAACTCCCACAGCGAGAACCAGAGAGAATAAAACGGACATTAGCCTCCGGACCACCTCCTCACCGGTGGACTCAGGTCTTTTATCCTGAGGAACAGAGGGGAGGAGGAGGAACCGGAGAGATATTGTAGATTCCAGCTCCCCCGCTTTATCACCTAGCCATCTTCAGCTCTTTGTGGCCTTTCTTTTGGAAAGGAAACCAGGCATCTGCATATCCTGTTCTTTCATCTGGGCTGAGGAGAGGTAGGGGAAGCCCTTTATGCCCTAGGCCTCAAGAAGCCTCTGGTTGCCGCTGGGATGGTGGTGCTTGCTTGTAATCCTAGCACTCAGGAGGCTGGGGCCGGAGGATCACCTGGAGCTCAAGGCCACTCTGGACTACATAGTGAGACCCTCTGTCTACAAAAAATAAAAAGGCTAGGGATATAGCTGAGTGGTAGAGCATTTGCCTAGTATGTGCAAGGCCCTTGGTTCGATCCACAGTACTAAAAAAAACACAAAAAACAAAACTACAACAAAAACCGGACAATTATAGTACACAGGAAGCTAAATTAGACAAAAATTAATACACAATCAGAGAGACAGTAGGCTCTCAAGGAAGTCTGAAAAATAAAGACATCAGAATTGTGGCTAGACCTCTCTAAGATCCCTAAGCGATAAGCAGAATTTAAAATTAGAGTGTAGGGGCTGGGGATATAGCTTAGTGGCGTAAGTGCTTGCCTGGCAAGCCTGAGGTCAGGAGTTCAATTCCCAGTACCAAAAAACCCCCCCAAAAACAATAAAATTAGAGTGTAATTAGTACCACCCAGCCCATTAAATCCAGATATGCATCAAACACCAGGGTGGGTGACCAGAACATCTGGACCCATGCCTTCCCAACATGTCGCTTCAGCCCTCACAGACAAACCAAGGTGAAGGAAGCCTCAGGCCTTTGCTGCAGGCCCCACTTCCCACAAATCAGTATTAGCTAAGCAACTATACTGTAGGTGGGTTATGGTTTGACCGCTATTTCTCAATAAACCTCTCCTGCTCTTAACCTCCATCGTCCTTTGGAACTCACTGTCAGGGGACACGAACTCAGCACAGCTAACATCTCGTGGTTGGTATGAGATGCATTTCCCCTGTGTGAGTGGGGCTTTCCCGCTGTCTGTGGGTGGGGGGACCTGGAGTTTGAATGTTTGGATGTAGTGGAGAGTGAGCTGCAAGCCAATCAGTGGTCTGGATATGGTCCTAGAGGGAGAGCAGATTAAGTGAGAGCCATCTTGAAGGGGGATGGAGGTGAGGGACATAGGCTGGGGAGGTAGGGAATATACTGTTGTGGGTGGTAGATCTTAGGGATTGTTGCAAACTGGTTACTGAAAACAAGATGACCCTTCAGAAAGACCCATATCTAAAAGAGGTTCTAATTTCCTCTTCTTGTTTTTCTTAGACAAGGTCTTGCTATGTAGTCTGGGCTGGCCTCCAACTCACAGAGATCCTCCTGCTTCAGCTTCCCAAGGGCTTAGATTACAGGCATGTGTTATCATGACTGATTGTCTCTTCCCATTTCTTTAACTCCGCCTCAGTTTTAAAACTGCAAAGAAAACATACTACTCAGGTAGACCTGAGTCAAAATGATGCATGCGCCCCACTGGTTTCTGTCCCCAGCCGAGACAAGCGTGGGAAAGCAAAAGCAGAACTTTGTAATTCCAGAAGAGATGAAAAGGTCCCAGAACGGGGTCTTATCTCTCATTGGTCCCGAATGAGCCCCCAAATGTTGCAGGGCACACACACAAACCCAGCTCTATGCCTCAGGATGCTGAATGGATGCAGGCAGGCTTGAGGGAAGTTTATTGGGGGAAAGCTGAAGGCAGGAGCAGGGCCGGAAGAAGGCGGCTCTTTGTCTAGGGGTTTTTATGCAAGAAAATGACCACACCTCCCAGCATTCCATGCCAGGCTGCTCCCCAGCCTTTGGAGTTACAGACAGGATGGCTCACCTGGAGGTGGGCGCAGAGTCGCGCACTCCAGCAAGGTCCACCAGTTGCAGCTCATCTGAAATGATCAGAAGCAAGACACAGGCCTTCCCTAAGGGTCGGCTGGTCAGCGGTCCCACGTGCACCACATGCCAGGACCACATGGATCTTAGCCACATTGAAGGAGGGGCCCTTGTTTATCAGACCACCAGAGCCTTAGCCTTGGCCTCTGCATCTTGCCTTGGAGCCTGGGGCCTGTCAGTCCTTCAACTCTGGCCCTACCTTGACTTGTGCTGGTTTATCTCAGCTCCATCTTGGGCCTAGCTTTTCCTAGCTGCCTACCTTGCCTGCTACGATATCTGGATTCTTTTATACCTCTCTCTCTCTCTCTTTTTTTTTTTTTTTTGGTCTTTTTGAGACAAGGTCTTGTTGTACTGTCCAGACTGGCCTTGAGCTCACTTTATAGCCCAGGCTGGTTTTGAACTTGAAAGGATTCTCCTGCCTCAGCCTCCCAAGTGCTGTGATTAGAGGTGTACCCCACCATGCCTGGCCCTCTTCTTTTTTTGTAGGTACTGGGAATCGAACTCAGGACTTTACACTTGCCAGGCAGGTGCTGTGCCATTGAGCTATACCCAGTACCTGGGTTCTCAGGGTCTAGCTGGGCTGCGGGGTTGATACTCCCCTCCTGTCCCTTTTAACCTTGAGCACAGTTGAACCCTCTCCTTCCTCCTGGTAGATCTGAGAGTAAGGCTTCTAAGGCAACCCAGCGCTTCCAGAAGGACACAGCAAAGTCGGGAGTTACGATGAAGTGACAGGACAGAGGCCTGCCTTGTAGACTTGTATGAAATCTTTTTCTTTTTCTTTTTTGAGACAAGGTCTCTCTGTGTAGTTTAGGTGTTCCTCACGTCTCAGCCTCAGCCTCAGCCTCCTGGAGTACTAGGATTGCAGGTGTGTACCACCATACCTGGTGGGAATCTTTTATTTAAAAAATTTAAAAAAAAAATTTTTTTTTTTGAGATAGGGTTTCATGGGCTGGGGAATCTAGCTCAGTGGAATAAGCGCTTGCCTGGCAAGTGCAAGGTCCTGAGTTCAATCCCTGGTACTGCTAAAAAATAAATTTAAAAAAATAATAATAATAAATAAATAAATAAATGAGGTAGGGTTTCACTACACCAGTTCAGGCTGGCTGTGAACTCACTGTGTACTGTATCCCAGGTAGGCCTCAAAATTGGTGGCAATCCTCTTGCCTCAGCCTCCTTCCTGAGTGCTGGGCATACAGGCACATGACACTGTGGTTAGCAGGACTCTTTCAGAGGAGTCAGTGTTTTTCCTTTAAGTGCCTCAAAATACATTTTTCTTCTTTTCGGCAATGCCAGGAATGGAACCCAGGGCAACACATATGTGTATTCCCAGCCTAGTTTTTCCTACAATACTGGGGTTTGAAAAAAAAAAAACTGGGGTTTGAACCCAGGGTGCTCAACCACTAAGCTACACTCTGACCCCTTGTTTAAATTTTGTTTTGTTTTTTGAGATAAGCTCTTGCTACGTAGTGCACGCTGGCCTTGAACTCATTTTGTGGCCCAGTCTGATCTCAAACTCAAAGGGGTCCTCCTGCCTCTGCCTCCCAATTGATCCTAGGATTACAGGGGTGCACTATCACACCTGCTAAACCCTCTTTATTTTATATTTTAAAACAAGGTCTCACAAAGTTGGCCAGGCTGGCCTGGAACAAGTGAACTTGCAATCCTGTATCAGCCTCCAGAGAAGCTGGGGTTACAGATGTGTCACTATGCCTGGCTCTACTTTTTTTCATTGAGGTGAGATTCCTATACAAAGTTAACAATTTCAAAGTCAACAATTAGCACATTCAAAATGTTATGCAAGCGGGGTGTGGTGGCGCACACCTGTACTCCCAGCACTAGGGAGGCTGAAACAGGAGGACTGGTGCAAATTCAAGACCAGCTTGGGCTACAAAGTGAGCTCAAGGCCAGTGTGAACTGCATATCGAGACCTTGCCTCAAAAAGACAAAAAAAAAAGTCATTCATAAAATACCTTTGATGCTTTGCTTCCTTGTTGGCAGGGGCAAGCTGCTTCATTGTCCACCTGCAGAGGTGCCACTCCCACCAGTCTGTGATTTACACTGTTCCTGGGGAGCACTGCTCCAGGGGTCCCTCCTCATATCAATGCAGTGGGACAGGTGGACTCCATGCAGGTGACTCTACTGGGAGGCCAGCTGGTCTTGCAGCGGCAGTGGCTACCACCCCATCCCAGGCACCTCAGATCTCTGGAGCTGGTAGCCAGGCCCCGGTCTCTGTGGCCAGGACAAACCTGGGCAGGTACACACCTCACCTCTGCCTGGGCCCTGCTGTTCCCGTGGGACCCAGAGTAGCCTGCAATTTCAAGTTAAGGAGTGCTCCCTCCCAGCCACCTCCCCTCCCCACGCAGGCAGCCTGGCAAAACGCCCCAGTCGGGCCTGAGAAGTTAAACCAGACGGTGGGTGGGGTGTGATCCTGGGAACCCCAGAATTCAAGCCTCGAACCCCTCCAGGCCAGGCTGCTCCCCTGCGCCACTGGGCAGACGGGGCCTTGTAGACCTTTGGAAAGAGTGGAGGCGGTGCGAGGCATGGAGATCAGGGCGGTGGGGACCGGGTGGAGAGCCTGGAGGCAGGAGGTGGAGACCAGGAGCCTGTAGATGTGTTCTCAGGACTTCTTAGGCTCCTTTACCTAGAACAACAACAAATAACTCGGTCAGAATCAATAGCTGGATTACATGTAAATACACCTGGCCTACTAGGCAGGCTGTGAAAAGCTGAGGCAGGGTTGTGATTGCCCTACTGGAGAGAGAATGGGAACTCCAGTGGAATCCTTTTGTAAAAGGATCTACTTTTTGAAATGGAAATAACAATACAATGTACCGCAGCCTTTCAAGGGGCTTTGCAAGTCGGTTTTCTGTAAACACCCTGAGGAACCACCATGGAGCCTTTCCACAGATGTGGCACTGACCTGTGATGTCCGCGGGGAGCCCAAGTAACCCTTCCTCAGCCTGGGGTCTGCAGGGTTTAATTATTGGAAGCAGGGGGTGGGGTACAGTTCAGAGCTCATGCTCTGCATCGTGTAGGAGCCCTGGGTTCAGTCAACACCACGCACGCACCCCCCTTCTGCTTTCTGCCAATTTAGGGCCCCTTTCCCTCCTTGGGTGGGAAGAGAAAAGTGTAATGGGGGAGGGCAGGCAGCCTCTTCTCTGGTTAGCACCTGAAGCCCAGGCTAGTGGTCCCCACTTCCCTGCCAGCACAGACATGGGGGGAAGGGGCCCGGGGTCAGCAGGCCTCAGGTCACGCCTGTTTGGCAGGTGAGGAAGAGCAGGGTTTAGGGCTGTGGTCAGTCGCAGTCCCCAGAAAGCATAACACGTTGTCTTGGAAGCCCAGAGTTTTTACTATAAATAGTGTGATTTTAGATTCTGTAATTGTAATTCTATAAATTGTATTATAGGCAGCTGAGTTAGGTAGAAATATTATAGGGCCCTGAGAGAGTGACTCTGAGAGAGCAACAAAAGGTGAAAACGCCCAGGTGGAGGCCAGGCCTCAAGATAACAACCAAGGGACCAGGCCTACAAACTCCCCTAAGGGTGAGGTCCGAGCCAACACCTGGTCTAATAAAAGTAGCTAGGAGGCCAGGGATGGAGCTCAGCGGCACAGCGCCCACTTGGCAAGCGCAAAGTCCTGAGTTCAATTCCAGTACAAAAAAAAGAATAGATACGAATCAGTCCCACCAGTGGGCAGCCAAGGTCCCCATCCTTCCAACACCTACCTGAGACGTTCTTTGTTCTTTTCATGTACTTGCTAAGTGACTATACCTGTAATCTTATTGATCATAGCTGTATCCAAGGTTGTACCTACATGCTTGAGTGCTATAAAACTTCCCCTGCTGGGCATGGTTGTGAACACCTGTAATCCCAGCACTCAGGAGGCTGAGGCAGGAGGATACCCATGAGTTTTCGAGGCCAACCTGAGCTACAAAGTGAGTTCAAGGCCAGCCTCAACTGCATAAGTGAAAGCCTGTCTCAAAAATAACAAAACACACACACACACAAAAAAACAAAACAAACCAAACCTTCCCTAAGAAGTGGGGTACTGGGCAGCCCACTTTCCCGGTGTCCCCTTCTGTCCCTCTCAGGCAGGAGCTGTCTATCCCCTAATAAATATTTTCTATGTTTTCTTTGGTGGGGGATATTTCTTAACTTCCATTGTTCCTAGAATTCATTCTTTGATTTTAGAGAACACAAACTCAGCCTATCAGACATCTAACAGCTTGGGAGCTTTAATATCTCCTCTATCCTTTTTGGAGGTTCTGATATCATCCCTGTGTCAGTACCTGATTTAATTCTGCCAGCAAACTTTTCAATTAATTACTGGCTATCTGGTGCCTGTGTAGTGGTACATACCTGCAGCCCCGGCATTTTGGGAAGCTGACATGGAGGATTGCAAGTTTGAGCTTAGCCCAGGGAATTTAGTGACTTAGTAAGACCCGTCTCAAAACTTAAAAAAGAAAAAAATGTTTTTTAAGGGGCTGGGGAAAAAAAGGGTGGGGATGCTGGGGTATAGTTCAGTGTACAGGTCCTGGGTTCATTTTATTTGGTTGGTTGGTTTTTTGGTACCAGGAATCGAACTCACGACCTCAGGCAAGTGCTAATGACCCTGAGATACATCCCTGGCCCTCTTTTTTTTTTTTTATTTTTTTGGTCTTTCTGAGACAGGGTCTCACTGTGCAGTTCAGACTGGCCTTGAGCTCACTTTGTAGCTGAGACTGGCCTCGAACTCACAATGATCCTCCTGCCTCAGCCTCCCAAGTGCTGGGATTACAGGTGTGTGCCAACACACAACTTGGTTCAATCTTCAGTACCATTTTTTTAAATCTCTCCCTCAAAAAAAAAAGTTAATAACAAAGAAATATACACTCCCATTTATCCTGCAGTTTAGTGGGATGTTGAATTTTCGTCATCCTGCCTCAGCCTCCTCAGTGCTGGGATTACAGGTATGCGCCACCATGCCTGGTTTAGGCACCAGTGTTACTCTGTTACTGTCTGGCTTCTTTTGTTGGAATGGGACTCAGGGTCTTTGTCACCCTGGAAAGCATTTCTTCCAGCGCCCACGTCCTACTTCAGGAACAAGGCTAAGTGCCCTGCTCCCTGTGCCAGGCCAGGTAGATTTAGGAGGTGCAGCGATAGGGGCTGGAGGTACAGCTCAGTGGGGTAAGCGCTTGCCGCTAAGCACTAAGGCCCTGAGTTCGATCCCCGGTGGGGGGGGGGAGGTGCAGCGAAGCCTTAGGAAGCTCAAGGACTTTCCCACCGCTGGAGCCCCTTTCTCACTCTGCCAGGTCTCGAACCTCATCCAAAAGTGCATTTGTATCTCTGGGGGCCTTAATAGCCAAAGATTTGGGAAACGCAGGTGTACGCAAAAGGCGGATGCCCAGGGCCTGCATTCTGGACCGTTTTAACCATTGTCTGACGGGGAAGGGAACTCCAGCTCCATGCGGCGATTGTACCACCTCCTCGGAAAGACCCTTGAGGCATGTGGAGCTCCTCATGATTTAAAAGGCACTTTAGGATTTCTGGTACCCCCGTCACTATTTGTGCAATATCCGTCCGTGGGTCTGGCGTCATCAGTGTCACCTCACAAGACAGAGAAGTTAAGTTCAGATAGGTGCGGGGGTTTGCCTAAGGTCACACAGCCATTTGAAGGCCGGCTCACATCCTCCCAGTAGGCCCCCAACACTGTTGGAGTTGCCAGCCAAAAGCGACTGCAAAGGCTGCAAGACGAGGGTGCATTTTTTTTTTTTTTTTTTTTTTTTTGGTCTTTTTGAGACAGGGTCTCCCTATGCAGTTCAGGCTGGCCTTGAGCTCACTTTGTAGCTCAGGCTGGTCTGGAACTCACCATGATCCTTCTGCCTCACTTTCCTAGTGCTGGGATTACAGGTGTGGGCCACCACGCCCAGCGAGGGTGGGTGTCGAGTGGGGTGCAAAACAGGTGATGGGAAACCCGCAGCCCCGTGGAGCTGTCGGCACAAGAACTTTCTCTGGGGTTGGTCCGGCTTTTATCTGATTTGGCTCTCCTTCCTCCTCCTGTACAGTTAGCAGGCCCCACAGTGCTGACTCAAAATGATAAGGCAGTCTGACACCCAGGGGCTTTCCCTCGGGCCGGACACCTTCAGTTCTGGAGGGGACAGTGACTCTGTCGCCCCGCACCCTCCAGCTCTGGTGTCCCCCAGGAAGCCCTCTCTAGTTGTGTCACTTGTGGTTTTTGGTACCGGGAATGGAACTCAGGACCTTGCACTTGCCAGGCAGGCACTGTGCCGCTGAGCTACATTCCCGGCCTAGTTACTTGTGGCCCGCAGTGGGACAGACTTTGGCATAGGCGCCACGGAGCTACTGGGGAATGTATTTATATGTTTAAAAACATGCAGAAAAACAAAAAGTACTGGGAATGGCCGCGCACAAGAGCTTGCTGGTCTGCACCGGGCTGGGGGATGGGATGGAAGGGAGGGAAGAGCCCCTGCTCCCTTCGCTCCCCTCACGGCCGAGGTGAGCCCTCCAGGGAGCCCGGCCACCGAGGTGACAGATGCTGAGCAGCTGAGCTGGGAGGGATCCTTCCCCCACCGATCCCTCTGCTGCTGGGGGGAAGCGAGGACGTGACTTGGAGAACGCGCGGCAGACCAGACGAGAGAGGGATGCAGGGAGTGGACGGGAGGGGCGCGGCTGTCCCGGCCCCGCCCACCGCGAGAGGCCAGAGGCTCCGCCCCCGGCCCCGCAGGAGATGCTGAGCTCAGCGCTTTGCCGGCTGCTTGCTGAGCGGGGGCGGGGCCGGCGCCCGTCGGGAGGGGGTGGGGCGCCCTGAGGCTGTAGGACCCGGACCTGGCAACAAAGCAGCCTCTGTGGCGGTGGGGGAGGGCTTCTGGGTGCATGGCAAGCCTGAGGGGGAGAACGTCTGAGTTACCCCCCTAAACCCGGACTTAGCCGGGAGAACCCGCGTCAGAGAGGCCAAGCCCCTGTGCCCTCTGACCCGGGATGCACAGGGCCGACTCTGTGGGGCTGCAGCCGGGCGGCCCGCCTCCGCCAGCTCCCACGGCCCGCGACTGGGGTTTAAAGGGAGCTTGCAAAGAAAGAGCGGGGCGCGAGTGGCTGGGGAGGGGAGGCGAGCAGACCCTTCATCCCCACCTGGCGCAAATGCTTAGCCAGGCCGAGCAGTGGGCGGCTATTTTTGTGCTGACCTGCATACCTATTTGCCTCTTTATCTTTTTATTATCGCATGCGGTCATTACGGGAGCTTCCCTTTCGCGCCCGGGCAGCTGCGTGCTTGCTGAGGGCTGCACAATGGGACGCGTTGCCTCACCCGTCCCGGAAGTTTTGGAGAGTGTGTGGCCTGGGCGGCAGGGCCACAGCAGGCCCGCAGGAGCTTCCCAAGCGCTTCCCCCGGGGCAGGGGCCCGGCCCGATGCCAGCGCCGGCTTCAGCTCCACGGCTTCACCTCCATTCTCTCCCTGGAGGCAGAGAAAGAGACGTAGACTTTTAATTTAAAGTCTGTTTCGGTACTGGGAACCACATCCCCGGTCTCTCTTTCTAAAATTTTTATTTTGAGATAGGATTTTTTTGTTTTTGTTTGAGACAGGGTCTGGCTATATAGTGCAGGCTGGCCTTGCTTATGTACCCCAGGCTGGCCTCGAATTGGCTAGAGGGGCCCCGAACTTGAGGTTCTCCTGCCTCAGCCTCTCTGAGTGCTGAGATCACAGGTTTGCACCATCATGCCTGTTTGAGTCTCTGATTTGGTGACAATGTCCCTGGGTTTTGCTAAGCGAGGCCTAGAATTTTGGGCCTGGCCAAGGTTGGTGGGTCCATAGATACCCTGTGAGCAGAGCTGCTTTGGAATTTACTGCTCTGATGGTACAGGGCCCCCTCCTGCTTTAAGTAGAAACCAGGAGAGCTGGCAAGTTTCTGTTTATTTTACCTTTACTCAGCCTCTCCAGGGCCTCCCTCTTCAAACCTTTTTAATAGCTCCCCATTGATTCTGGAGCAAGTCTGGCGGCTGCTCAGCCCTGAAGCCTGGGGGCAGGCCCTGGTCTATCTGTGGCTTCATCTCCCTCCCACGGCCCAGGAGGGGGAAATCACATATGGTTCTAATTACCTCGGAAAATGCTCTTAAATTTTCCATAAAGTACAGTATGCCTGGCTTTCTGTACACAACTTTACACAGTAATCTGTGCATGCAGATGTGCAAACACACACAGCCACATAAGGAGGACCGTAAAGGGGACACCAGCAAGTGTAAGCATATGATTTACAGCAAGTAACCTCCCTGAGGAGAGGTGGACCAGACCTGGATGGAGCCCAAGGGAGGCAGCAGGTCTCGGTACTCTGTGTCCCCCAGGAACATCTTGGCCCTTGAGGACCTGTGGGGGAGGGGTGCATTGTGACCTGCTCTTTGCACTGAGTTCCGTCCCTGCATCCTGATGGCTGATGAGCTGGCTGTGCCCAGGTCCAGGTTCCCCCTGCCCCAAGAGATGCCACTTTCGACTCCACGGTCTCTATTCCTTTCCAGTTTGTTCTGCCCTTCACAGCCCACAGCTCAGATTCCACCACGTACAGATTCAAAAAAATCTAAACGCAAAACTCACATCTGAGCCTGGCATGGTGGTGCACACCTGTCATCCCAGCACTCAGGAGGCTGAGGCAGGAGGATCTTTGCGCATTTGAGACCAGCCTGGGCTACAAAGTGAGCTCAAGGCCAGCCTGAACTTCACAGTGACACCCTATCTCAAAAAAAAAAAAAAAAAAAATCACATCCGAGCCAGGGATATAGCTTAGCTGCATAAGTGCTTGCCTGGCAACCCTGAGGTCATGAGTTCAGTTCCTGGTACCAAAGAAAAAATCACATCTGAGCCAGGTGTGGTGGTGCATGCCTGTAATCCTAGCATCTGAGAGGCTCAGGCAGGAGGATCGTTGCAGGTTTGAGAACAGCCTGGACTACATATTGACACCCTATCTCAACAAACAAATTAAAATATGTACATATATATGTGTATATACACCAATAGGCATAAGTTATAAATACCTCTCCACCCCATGCCAGATGCCCCAGGGCTAGTGTCAGCATATAGTATGTGCTCAATGAACATTTGGCCCAGAATTGAATAGAACTGGAGCCCACGTGTGACTCAGGCTCAAACTGGAATCAGTGTTGACCTCTCCCAGGCACTGGGGAACTTACCCTGCTACCTCTGAACTGGAGTGGCATTTACTATAGTCCCAGAAAGTTAAAACTGCAAGGGGGATTTCCCTTGTTCACTGCAGGAGACTAAAGGGGAACTGGGCTGAGCAGAACAGAAACCAGATCCCACTGTCAGCTGGCGTCTCTCCAGTGCACCTCCTCGGCTTGAATTGTCCATCCTTCTGCCTCTGCCTCCCCATGCACACAGAGACTAATGAGCGGTTTTCTTTCAGAGCATTCATTCCGCTTGTAATTGTTACAAATGTGTTCACCTGTGTGTGTTTAATGCTTGATTTTTCCCACTGCACTGTGAGCTCCAAGAGGCCAGGTTCCCTTTCATCCTTGGTCTCCCAGTGCCTGGCCCGCAGGGTTCCCAGCAAATATGAGGGAAAGAAAGAATAGGGAGCTGGGCGTGGTGGCACACGTCTGTCATCTCAGCCCTTGGGAGGCTGAGGCAGGAGCGTCGATTCCAGTTAGAGGCCACTTTGGGCTATATAGCAAGACTGTCTCAAGAAACCAAAGAGAGAAAGAGAGGGGGAGAGATAATGAGAGAGAAAAGAGAGACCTTGTAGTCTGACAACTTTAATAGTGTGGGCCAGGGATGCAGCTCAGTGGCACAGCACCTACCTGGCAAGCAGAAGATCCTGAGTTCAATTCCCAGTACCAGAAAACACCCACAACAGTTAGTGAGTGACCATGACCCAGGAGGGTGTTTCCGCTGGGAGTGTCAAGGCGGATGAGGACTGGGATCTAAGGGATGCAGAAGGCAGACTGGAGGTCTAAGATAGGCGGGAGACCTGGGAACCCACCCAAATGTCTCTCTCTCTCTCTTTTTTTTTTTTTTTTGGTCTTTTTGAGACAGGGTCTTGCTCTGCAGTTCAGACTGGCCTTCAGCTCACTTTTTTGTAGCCTAGGCTGGTTTTGAACTCGCAACGACCCTCCCGCTTCAGTCTCCCGAGTGCTGGGATCACAGGCCTGCGCCACCAGAGCTGGCCCAAGTGTCGATGATAGGAGACCAACTCCACAGACAGCACACCCCAATAATGGCCGCCTACGTGGTGCTAGAGAGGGGGGAGGTGGGGCTGGAGCTCGGGTGCTGCGCGCTTACCAGTCCTGCAGGATGAAGGTTCCATCTTAGCACCTAAAGAAAGGGAGGGAGACCTATAGTGGCACAGCCTGTAATGCCAGCATTCATGACGCTGGCAGGAAGTTCACCATGAATTAGAGGCCAGTCTGGGCCACACAGGTCAAGGCCAGCCTAAGTTACACAGTGAGACTCTGTCTCAAGAACAACAACAAAAAACAGACCCCCAAAAGACAGGGGTGGGGACACTGACAGACGACAGGCTGCGGGATGGCGGCATTCGGGAGACAGTGGCGGGATGAAGCACTGCGCAGTGCTGGCGGCAGCTCACCCAAGGTGTCTGATCTCCACCGTGTCAGGGTCCTTGGGCTTGACCCTGACATCTGGGGAAGAAAGCGAGGAAGGGAAGACACCGGCCTTTAGGACCCCACGCCCTGTGGCCGCAGCATCCGGGGTACAGCGCGTTTAGGTCCAGGCCCTGGGAAACAAACACTGGCTTAGGGGCCAGTGGGGGAGGGGGAGTCTCACCGCCCCGGGCCGCCCCTCCCCCCCGTCCCACCACCCGCGGGGTGGGGGTGGGCAAAGGGCAGGGCTTCGGGCCCCTGCAGGCCCCGCCCTCCGAGCCCCGAGCCCGGGGCGCTGGTTGGGGGCGCGCCGCAGAGGAGCGGGGAGACTGTGGAGCTCAGGCTCGGAGGGCGCGTGCTCCAGGATCTCGGAACACTCGCTCCCGGCCCAGCCTGCTGCCCCGGCGGAGCTGGCTGAGGGCCCGTGGAGGGGACGTGCCTGGAGTCAGGTCTCCAAGGTGTCGCTGCAGAGAGCAACCCCCACCCCCACCCCCACCCCCGCCCCCGTGAGCAGCAGCTACGGCCTTGTCACAAGTGTCTCCTGAGCCTATACCAGAACCTATTGTAATCCCAGCACTCAGGAGGCTGAGGCGGGAGAATCTCCCCGAGTCAGAGGCCAGCCTGCCTACATAAGTGAGTTTACAGCCAGCCTAAACTACACAGTGAGACCCTGTCTCAAAAAAACAAAACACAACAACAAAGCAAGCAAGAAACAGGCTCGGGAGGAGCCATGACCACCTGGTGAGGAAGTGTTAAAACGGGACTGAATCTGGGTGTGCCTGCATCCCACATATAATTTGGTCGCTGGGATCTCACAGCACATTTTCCCATGGAAATCGAGCTGTAAGTGGTGGTTTGGCGGCTGCCGTGGCCTCGCTCGCCCAGGGCATAGCCACGATTAATTCTATGTTTCCGTGCGGTGGTGGGTGAATCAGGCTTCTGTGGGGCCGCCTAGAAGCCAAGGAGAGGGAGCCCCGAGGGCAGGGCAGCCTCTGGGAGCCCTCCTCTCCTGCGGGGAGCCCAGGACCTGGGCCGGCGGTGCAACCTGTGTGAGAGCCTGTGGTAGTTTCCAGACTGAAGACCTTAGGGTCTTCTTCCTTTTCGTTGTTTTGCTTTGTTTTGGTTGTCTTTCTTTTCTTTTCTTTTTTTTGTCTTTTTGAGACAGGGTCTCACTATGCAGTCCTGGCTGGCCTTGAGCTCACTTTATAGCCCAGGTGGGCCAACAACTTGCAACAACCCTCCTGCCTCAGCCTCCCCAGTGCTGGGAATATAGGCCTGCACCACCACCCAGCTTTGTTTTGGTTTTCCATACAGGGTCTCTCTATGTAGTTCAAGTGGCCTTGAAGTCATCAAAATCCTCCTGCTTCAGCCTCCTGAGTCCTTGGATCACAGGTGTACGCCACCATGCCAGGTATTATGCATATAGAGTCATTATGATCTTCTGTTGGATAGATCTTGACAGGAGAGGTCTAGGGCTCATTTTTCCTAACCTGGCTTCTGCCTAGGAAGTGGGTAGATGGGAAGGACTAGGCAGACTTAGGAAGGCTGTGTGTGTGTGTGTGTGTGTGTGTGTGTGTGTGTGTGTTTTCCTTTACTATGCAGTTCAGGCTGGTCTTGAACTCACTTTGCAGCCCAAGTGGGCCTTAAACTCACAGCGATCTTCCTGCCTCAGCCACCTGAGTGCTGGGATTACAGGCGTGCGCCACCATACCTGGCATGTGTGTGTCTTTGTTTTTTTTTTTTTAAATTTATTTATTTATTATTATCATTGGTTTTATTTTTTTAATGTATGTGGTGCTGGGGATCGAACTCAGGACCTTGTGCGTACAAGGCAAGAGCTCTACCACTGAGCCACATCCCCAGCCCATGTGTGTGTCTTTGTAGTTCAGGATGGTCTTGAACTCACTTTGTAGCCCAAGATGGCCTCAAATTTACAGTGATCCTTCTGTCTCAGCCTCCAGAGTGCTGGGATTATAGGTTGTGCACCACCACACCCAGCCAGTTAGGAATGTGAAGAGCTAGGGCAGCTACTATGGGAAGCCAGGCACCATCTAAGCTTTTACAGTGCAGGCATTCAGTCAGTCACTCAACAAACATTTGCTGTGTGCTGGGCACTATGCGCACTCTTTTCATGAAGTTTCTGTTACTCAAAGAATCTTAGGCGGGAATGACGAAGGGTGTCAGACCCAGAGTCTCAGCATTGAGAGGAACCTTTTTATAGATGGAAATTATAGTCATTCGTTCATTCAAGACAGGCGCTGAGGGCGGGGCATAGCTCAGTGCTATAGCACTGACCTAGCATGCCTGAGGCCCTGGCTTCCACCCCAAGCATGGCCAGAGAGAGAGAGAGACAGGGAGAGAAGAGGAGGTAGCTGATCTGCTATAACTGCAGGTTATAAAACATGAGCATTGAGGTATAGAGAGAGATGGCAAGTGGTTTACCCAGCATCTCAGCCTTTTCTCAAACTTGAGATCCTCCTGCCTCAGCCTCCCGAGTGCTGGCATTATAAGTGTATACCACAGGGCCCATCTCCAGCCATCTTTTGGGGTCTTTCCAGTTTTCCACAACTGGGGTTGAGGCATAGGAAAGGAAGAGCCCTTTTCCTACTGCAGCACCATTGCCTGGGTGCTGTTCTAGAGCGAGCTTAGGTCTTCCTGCTGCTGGGAAGGCTTCTCTCTACTCTTTCTTTTCTTTCTCTTGAGGGATTAGAGATGGAACCTAGGTCTCTACAGTAAGGTACATCCCCAGTCCTCTTTTTATTTTTTATATAAAAAATTGCCCTTTTGAGACAGGGCAGCCAAGTTGCCTGGGCTGGCTTTGAGTTTGCGACCCTCCTCCCTCAGCCTCCTTCCCGGGAGGCTTTGTGGTGCCTGTCTCACTCATATCCTGGTCTTGGCCATGGTGTGCCTGTTCCTGGTCAGTGCCTGGGCTGGAGGAGGAGCTCAGGGGTGGGCACTGGGGACTGACCAAGGCTCCTGGTGAGCACTGTCCCTCAAGTCTGCAGCTGTTGATCAAGGACCCTGTGCACACAGGCCCAGGGCGTGGTGGGATGGGGCACGAAGGTGATTTTTTTTTTTTTTTTTTTTTTGGTATGGGAATTGAACTCAGGACCTTGCTCTTGCCAGGCAGGCGCTGTACCTCTGAGCTATATTTCTGGCCTTTACAAAGGGACTTGGAAACAGGCTGTCCACTGAGTAGAGGAATTTATAATCCAGAACTCACTCTGAGAATTGGAGAAGCCTCTTTGCCCAGAGAGCCCCTGGTGGTTTGCGTGTGTCCCTCAAGGCTTTTGGTACAGAGCATTCAGTCCCCAGTGGGTGGGGCTTAACCAGGGGTGGTGGCATACACCAGCAATCCAGCAGCTTGGGAGGCTGAGGCAGGGAGAGTTGCCAACTTCAAGCCCAGCCTGAGTAATTTAGTAACTTACTATTTTTTTGTTAGTTTAATAATTTCTTCAGATACTGTCTCAAAATCAAAAAGAAAAAAGGTCTGCAGATATAGCTTAATGAAAAGGCATGAGTTCAATACCTAGTACCATACACACTCACACGCACTCACACACACACACACACACACACACACACACACAGATTTGGGGACTAATGCAAGGTACTTCGGTCATAGGGAGCTGCTTAGGATTAGAAGCTAAAGTGTTGCTGGGGATATAGCTCAGTGGAATAAGCACCTGCCTAGCAAGCGCAGGGTCCTGAGTTCGATCCCCAGTACCGCCAAAAAAAAAAAACAAAAAAAAATGTTGCATAGAAGCTAAAGTGTCATAAAGGGAGGCGGCCCACAGGGAGTCCTCTCCAGGGCGGCTGCGCCATGCCACTTGGATGTGTGGACCCCAGGGTTAAAGAGCTGAATCAAACACAGCTCTTTCTAAAGTACCCAGCCCTGAGTTGGGCGTGGTGGCGCACACCTGTAATCCCAGCACTCAGGAGGCTGAGGCAGGAGGATTGTTGCAAGTTTGAGACCAGCCTGGGCTACAAAGTGAGCTCAAGGCCAGCCTGGACTGCATAGTGAGATCCTGTCTCAAAGAGACAAAAGAAAAGCACCCAGCCTTGTTTTGTCACAGCAATACAAGCTGCACTGACACAGCCCATCCCTTCCTTTCTCTTAAATTTCAACAAATAGGGTTTAAGGAAAAACTGTGGTATACAATGGATTTATCTCTTTTAAAAAGTCTTATTTACAAGCTGAGGAGCTAAGCTATTTCCTTTCAATAAGTGTAGATTTTAGAAAACATTTGTTCTGGTTGATCCAGGGCCTGCTGGCTGCTGTCCAAGGACTTGTCATAGCATTTTCAGGGCTTTGTGCAGGGGGTCAGACTTCCCAGGCTCCAGCTCACAGTTCTGGCTTTTAGACAACTCATTAAGAAAGCACCTTTCACTGGGCTTGGTGGCCCACACCTGTCATCCCAGCACTTGGGAGACTGAGGCAGGAGGATTGACACAAGTTCAAGGCCAGCCTGAACTACTTAGCCAGACAAAAAATAAAATAAAAGAGAGAGACAGAGAAACAGAGAGGGAGACAGAGAGAGAGAAGGTCTACCCTGAAGTAACAGCAGACTGTATGCACAAGCCTCTCTAAAGTGGATACTGAGGGGTAGTTCCTCCCTGTTACCCAGAGCCTCAGTCCCATCATCTCCAGGGCATTTGTTGTGAGGACATGAAGGGCTGGTGGGTGACAGGCAGTGTTCGTGGACGATGGGGGCTTGGCTCACTGTAGGGGTACACAGTGGAAATGGCAGTACACCGCCATTTGTGCAGGGGACAAGGCCAGGCCTGGCCAGACGCAGCACTAGGACCCAGGGGCCATGCATGCAGCAGGCTGTGCCGGCTGAGTTCACAGCCAGAACACAATGTTCCCAGCGCACCCACAGGAAGCCCTGAGGAGGAGGAGAACTGCACATGGCCTCAGCTGGGTGTGTTCTGGCCTCAGCCTTTTATTCTTTCTCCTAACCTCAGTCCCCACTTTCACATCCTGTAACCTGCAAAGCTGCCCCTCCCTGCTCTCTGGGCTGGTCCCAGGCCCCAGGAGGGCGATCAAGGCAGGAAATCAAAGCCTTGCCCAGTCTCACCATTTTCAAATAAGGCCCTTTGCCTCCAACCTTGGCTTCCTGAATAGACCCTTTGTGATGGAAACTTCTTACCGTGCACAAGGCGGCTGGGACTGAGCTGCTCTCCCAGCCGCAGCCTCTGCGGGAAACAGCTGATACTGCCAGCCCCCGCCCTTCCTCCCCAAGGCCAGCACCACCTGGGGCGGCCAGGGCCTGGGCTCCCCATAAATCAGAAGGGACTTGGAGCCTGCTAGTGAACCGGGCCAGGTTTGCAGCAGAACATCCTATGATGTGGTTCCTAGTTTTTATTTCCACGAATGCTATACTATGTTGTCCCATCGAGCTATTTTTATTGAATGAGGGAAAAAAAAAAGCAAATCTGCAAAAAATCAACAGGCCAGTCACAGGGAAGGACAAGGTGAACTTTTCACTTCCTTTCCTACAGCCTATCACGTTGGGTCTGCAGTTGGTGTCACCCACACATCTGTGCTATATGAATCTCAATTTTTGCCTCTTTGAAGCCACAAGAGCAAAGCTTTTAAACCTGTGTCACTTCTGCAAGTTGTAGTCTTAGCTTTTTCAACTTGTTGTGTGACCTTGTGCAAGTCACTGCCCTGCTTCAAGCTTCAGTGCCTTCATTTGAGGAAAGGTTTTAGATGATGAGTTGTGACCTCCTCAAAGTCATGTGTTCAAGTCTTAATTCTGGACCCTCAGAATATGATTTTATCTGGAGATAATGTTTAGACAGATGTAATCAAATTACAATGTGGTACATAGAGTAGGCCCTCATCCAATAGGACTGGTGTTCTCATGAGAGGAAAATTGCACACACACCAGGAAGGCCACAAAGCAGCGATGGTGAACCTTTTAGAGCTTTCAGGGATATTATTAGCCACTGTGGTGCATGTGCCATAGGTTTGCCACCACTGCTGTAGAGATGTTTGGACAAAATGGCTACCCACGGAACAAGATGGCCACCCATAGAACAAGATGGTCACCCATGGGCCAAGGAGAGGCCCGCAACAGACCCTTCCCCTTTAGTCTCCAGACCTGTGAGATAAGAGGTTTCTGTTATTTAAGCCACTCAGTCTGAGGTACTTTATTATGGTAGCTAGAGCAAACTCATTGTCACTAAGGTCCCTTTAGGCTCTTAGGAGGCAGAAATCTTTTTAGCCTTGTATGCCAGCCTGGTGGCTTCCTTCCATCCCCCATGGCCTTTGTGTTACCACTTCTGGGTGAGTAAATGACATCATGTGCGGGACGTGCTTGGCAGAGGCACCACAAATGGTCATCCTCAGTGTTAACCCTGTGAAAGCGCTTAGGTTCCCCATGACTGGATGCTGCATGTACCTACTCTGAGACCCTGTGTCCCCAAGCAAGAGCTGTGGGTTCTAAACCCAGGCCCTCAGATCATTAGTGAAGACTTCCCCACTCCCCCCAGCAGTGTTTAAATTTAACAGTATTCACTGGCACCTTCCTGAGGGCTAACCCTTTTTAACGGGATCTCATAGAGCCAGCAGGGCTAGAGGAGACCATAGAAACTTAGAATGGGAGATTGCTGTTGGGCATGGTGACACATGCCATCATTATAGCACTGAGGTTGAGGTAGGAGGATCATGAATGTGATTTCAGCCTGAGCCGTTGAGCAAGACACTGTCTCCTGCCTTAGCCTCCCAAGTGTTGGGATTACAGACATGTGCCACCATGGTGGGCCAGGGTGCCTTGCAGTCTGGTGGGTTTGTTCTGTGAGCTAAGTCCCTGTGACTTGGTGGAATATTCCAGATGGGCTCTGCAGAGGGACACGGGTACTGTGAGAAGTGAACCACTCCCCAGTATGACCTTTTGGTTTGCTAACTAAATGAAATGTCCGTTTGTGTGGTTCATCTTGAAACATATGCCTGGATTGCTAAGAAGGAGGAGGTAGAGAAAGGGCTGAGGAGCTGACTCAGGCTTTCAGGGCCAAGGGAAGAAAGGGGGAGGAGTGGGGAACCGTCTCTCCATGGTGGCTGGATGCTTTGAATTTGATCGCTCTGGCTGCCTCTTATCCTGGTTTTTGGCTCTGGGCCCGGAAGGGAGGCTCCTTCAATTCGGAGCCTAGGACAGATAGATGCCTTTCCCTAAAAGTCATTAAATAACTATAAAGCTGTGACCACTCAGTTTCTGGTCAGAGTGAAAACACTGCTCCCTACCTTGGGGTCTGTGCACGTCGCTTTGTATGCCTATGGCTCCTCCGGCCCACACAGCTTGCTTTCCGAGCCGGGTCTTGTGAGAGTGCAGATTCCCGGCTTCTTCCTTAGTGGTCCTGCCCTGGCTGTTGCCAAGAAGCAGACCCAGTGAGCCAGACCAGAACAGTGTGCCTCTTGCTCACTCCTCCTGAGAGTTCTGCCACTGTCCTGCTTATGCCGGTGTCCCAGCTGTGCTGGGTGACCTGCAGCCCACACATGAACCTCAACTTCGTGGGTTCTGTTCCCGGATGCTCTGCTAACTCCAATCCCTCAGCCACACTCAAGCCCAGCTCACCTCCGGCAGGAAACTGGCCTTGTTGTCCCGGGCCATTCCTACCTCCCAGCCCTCCTGGCTTCCACAGCCTCCTGGGCAGACCAGAGCCACGCGGCAGAAGATCTGACAGCAGAAGAATCAGACCGGAGCCCAGGTTTACTGGACCCCAAAATGAGGCAGAGAACCTGCACTCTGACACAGCTTGATCAGAAGGCACAGCCCTGTCTTTTAAACCTCTCAGGATCTTATTTACTTGGTTGTGCTGGGAGAGGAACCCGGGGCCTCACGTGCTGGGCAGGCCCCAGCCCCGCCCCCACTCTAGCTCTATGTTTTTATTTCTGTTTCCCCCGCACAGCGCCAGAGCCATAGGGGCCCTGGGCGCTTGATGTTCTGGCACCCTCTTCTTGTTTTCACTTCCCTCCTTCTCTAGCCCAGACGACAGTCTGTGATTACGCTCTTGCCATTGCCACGCAAAACCCTGACCACCAGCTATTTACTTTTTCCATCTCCACTGCCAGGCGGCTGGAGCAGCGGCTCCTTCCCCACACTGTGCTGCTGCAGCGCACAGGCTCCGGCTGCAGTGGGCCCCAAACGTGACCCGGGCCTGTTCCTGACCCCTGGGTTCCCACTTCCTCCTGCCTCTTCCCACAGGCGGTCAGCAGCTGGCCTCCTCCCCAGGGAAAACAGAGGCCATCAGATGGGAACTCCCTCCACTTCCTGCGGCCTCACCTAGCTGCTTGCCCGCCTCAGCACTCTCCTCCTCCCCTCCCGCAGCCCCAGGTCCTGCAGCCGCCTCCTCGGATGTGCCTTCGCCTGCCCCTTTCTACAGCACCCTCTTGACCCCGCCGCTCATTTCTGCCTCCCTTCTCTCTGAAGTCCTGAGGTGTTCTGGGTTTGCTCCCAGTCCACAGCAGACTGGGTCTGCCTTATCCTCCTGTTTTGAGATAGGGTCTTGTTGAGTGGCTCAAGCTGGCTGCAAACTCGCGACCCTCCTGCATCAGCCTTCTGAGTAGCTTTGAGCTCAGGTGAGTACCATGGTTTGGGATAAGGTTACATGGGTCTTTCCCACTCCTCACCTCACGTTCTGCTGTTCTACTGTTCGTAGCCTTCTCAAAATGCCCCCTGGTGCGGCGTTGGTGGTATAGTGGTGAGCATAGCTGCCTTTCAAAATGCCCCCAGCCCCCGGGTTTGTGCCGCCATAGTCCCCGTTTTCCCCGTCCCTTGGTCCCTCTCCTCTCCTGTTCTGCATAGCACGCCCGGCACCCTTCCTCGGTGCCGCTCTCCTTTCACTCCGTGGGCTCCTCTCTGGGCAAGTCTATCTACGCTCTACCCGTGCTTCTGTGTTTTTCCTTTTTTCAGTGCTAGGACCACAGCCGAGAGCCTCGTGCACACCTATGGGCTACACGCTCAGCCCTCCTTTTGGTCTAATGAACACCTAGGTGGCTGAGTCGCAAATCTGATGTCAGCCCAGCTCACCCTTCTGTCCCAGAGATCTGCAGAGCCTTGTAGCTTCTGGAGGCCTCTGTGAGGCAGCTTGTCTGTGACCTTATCTCAGTGAGTTAATCTCCCACATCACTGACACAAGAAACCTGGAGGTCCTCCGAGTTCTCCAGTCCCACCAGCCACCGGGTGCAGTACAGGACATGCGTGTCCATGTGTCTGAAACAGGATCTTGTTGTGTAGCCCAGGCTGGCCTCGAGTTTGCCATCTTCTTGCCTCAGCCTTCCAAGCGCTGGGATTATAGGTGTGCGCCACCACGCCGGCCACAGTGGGCTCTTGCCGCACTGCATGCTTTGCCTGAGCAGGGTATTTCCTTCCTGTCTCTTCGTAATTACAAACTCCTTGAGGTTGATGACTGTCTTGTCTTACACCCTACCCTCAGCATCTAGCAGATGCCAGACAGAGAGGAAGTGCTCAGGAAGTGTGTGCAATAAAAGGCCTTTGGACAGCTCACATGGTAACATGAAATGGGCTGACTGGGGAAACAACACCTCCCAAGACATCTGGCCCAACTCGAGGAGTCGAAGTACCTGAGAGGCAAGACTCAGCTGTGGGCATGACACCAGGCCCATGCGCAGGACCCACCAGAGGCAGCAACCACCAGCATCGTTTACCTGGGCTGTTTCCATGGTGGGGTCGTGGGAGACATGGCTTTGCACACACTTTCCTCTTGTTCACACCCTCTGCCTGTCAGTGTAGCACTATCACAAAGGGAGCTGTCGGCTGAGATCTGGGTTATGGTCTTACCTCTGTCTGCTGGTTATCTGAACTTCCTCAGCCATTTCTCCTCTATTATGGAGTTTTCGCTGGAAATAGCAGTACAGTATAGTTTCTAGGTTCAGTTGGGCCTGGTGGCTCATGCCTGTAATCTCAGCACTCAGGAGGCTGAGGCAGGAGGACTGCCTTGAGTTCAAGGACAGCCTGAACGACATAGTAAGACCTTGTCTCAACAACAAAAAGAGATATACACACTGCTTTATTAACCATGACAAGGACATAGCTCAGTGGTACAGTGTCTGCCTCGCATGTGTGCAGCCCTGGGTTTGCTCTCCAGCACTGCAAAAAACAAACAATAAAAAGATCTGTATACACCTGTTATGTGCTCAGTGGTATTCTAGGTACTGAGGGTCTAGCAGTGAATGAGTCAAAACAGGTCACAACTTCTGTGTGGGGTACATGCTCTTCCCCAGCTCTTACATCCTGAGCACATACCCCCCCATGCTTCGACCAAGTGCAAATCCGTGCACACATAGAGGCCACAGTGAAGCATCAGTGTCCAGCCTTGCAGCCCCTTCCTCTCCAGTGGAGCTGCCTCCCTCCCAAACTCAGCTCTGGGAAAACAGGGAAAGTCATTTACCCTCTGTCTGCAACCCAGGATGTAACTCTCCACGCGTCTGTCACCTGAGACTTCTACCCCTTTTGTGGAATGAGAGGATCCGTCTTGGAACTTGAGGCAATTATGAGACCTGGCAAGATATCTGGGCAAAGTGGGGCGCTCCTGGAAATGGGTAGGGGAGGGTGCCCTTCTCTGAGCATGTTTAGGGTTGTCAGAAGAGAAGGCTGCTTCCCTCTACTACATGTGAGGGTCTCCTGGTCCCACCTTCTTCACCTCACAGAGGGTGCACTTCACTGCCTTACGGTGCAGTTTCAGCTGCCTCAGTGTCGGGCACCGAGCAGGGATAGGCAGTGCTACTGTGTGCCACCACTTCGGTGGGCAGCGAGGTGAGTTGTGGGTATGGGATGGAGCTAATAACACTCTTAAGTACATCAGGGAAAACTCTGGCCTGTGAGGCCGGCACAGTGGCATGCAGCTGTTGCCCCACATGGGAGGCTGAGGCAGGACAATCACTTGAACACAAGAGTTCAAGGCCAGTTTCAGCAACATGGCAAGACCTTCCTATCAAACAAACAAGCAAGCAAACAAATGCACAGGCCAGATGGTGGCACATATCTGTAATCCTAGCTACTTGGGAGGCTGAGGCCAGAAGATCACAAGCTTGAGGCCAGACTGGGCAACTCATCCTTTAAAAAATAAAAACGGCTGGCCAGGTGTGGTGGTGCATGCCTATAAAGCTAGTACTCAAGGGGCTGAGGCAGAATTGCAGCAAGTTCAAGGCCCCCTGGACTACATAGTTCAAGGCCAGCCTGAACTACATAGTGAGACCGTATCTTTTTTTGGTACTGAGAATCGAACTCAAGATCTTGCATTTGTCAGGTGGGCGCCTGTGCCGGTCAGCTATGCCTGGTGAGACCATATCTTAAAAATAAATAGCTGTCTGAAAAATAAAAAGGGAGCCGGGCGTGGTGGCATACACCTGCAGTCCCAGCACTTGGGAGGCTGAGGCATGAAGATCATTGTGAGTTTGAGACCAGTCTGGGCTACAAAGTGAGCTCAAGGCCAGGCTGCACTGCATAGTGAGACCCTGTCTCAAAAAGACAAAAATAAAAAAAATTTAAAATAATAATAAAAAGGGATGTTGTTCAGCGGTAAACCCAGTGCCCTGGGTTTGATCCCCAGTACCATAAAAACAAATACACAGAAAAACACCAAAAACCCTCTGAACTTGGGACGATAATATTGGATAATTAAATGAGAAGTCAAAAATTGAAACTTTTGACTACGTAAAATACTAGCTACTAAAGTTTACTATTTATATCTCATTACCATGAGACAACACTTGTATGAAATGATGTCAGATTAACACGAACGATTCCTTATTCTGTATTAATGCACTCTAGTTACAGTCATGGTCTCACTCTGGCGTGTCTGCACATGCATATCACGTACTCTGGTCACCTCTACCCACGCTTTCCCCTGTCCCTCCCTCCCCCAATTCCTTGCTCCTGGCAGACTCTGCGTTTGGATTTTGCAGTATATGAGGAGATAGCTGTAGTAATGGCGAACTTTTTAGGGTTTTCCATGATAACAGCCTGATGCCGCATGGGTGCCGCGGGGTTGCCACCATTGAAACAGAGGATTTGAAGACCAGCTCCTTTGTTAACTGGAACACTGCACTGATGTCTTTACCTTCTCAGTGAGACACATCACCTGTAAGATACATTAAAATTAAGAGATCACACTGTACTGGTCTGTGTGCAGAAGGCGCCATCACCAGCTGCTTCCGAGGCTAGCCAGGTGCATAGTCCTGGTCACCAGCTGCCAGATGACCACTGCTGGCTCTCCTCACTCACATAGGTGCCTTTAAGAATCCAGCTTCTGGGCCAAGGAGATAGCTCAGTGGCATAAGCCCCTGCCTGGCAAGCGCAAGGTCCTGAGTTTGATTCCTGATACCCCCCCAAAAAAAGAAAAAAACAAAGAATGTTCTCCCCAACATCTGACACTTTCCCCTTGAGAGGTTCTGCAGAAAGGAAGACAAAGCTGGTTCTTGGGCTCCTGAAGGCAGCCGCAGCCCCTCGTTTGTGCTTGTGAGCCCTGACAGCCAGGCCCTGGCTCAGCTTCTTTTCTCCAGGTACTTAATTCATTTTGCTGATAAATAAAAGGCTCTCGGATTTTGTTTTGTATAAGGCTCTGGTTTGAGTTTGGTACATACAACATGGTGCTTCTACAAGAATCTCCCACTTGGAGTGTGACCAACTTGAGTCCAAAACCAGCTGGACCAAGCATAGCCGAGAAGCCTTGCTCTGAGCTTCAAGTTCTGCTCTCACTGGGGATTACCTCTCCTGCAGCCTTGGTGGAAGGACTATAATTAATGCCTGCGAGTGGCTGGTGCACAGTAAGTACAAAGGAAGTGACAGATGAGCCACAGGGTCCACCTTCGAGCCCAAACACGGTCTCAGGAGCTGTGGACAATGAGACACGGTGACTAACAGGGTGAGGGCAGGGAGGTGCCTCCTTTGAAGACTGTTGAGGGTCTTGTTCTTGGTATGAAGCACGGAGCTGAATGATCAATGTGCTGGCCCTCACTGAGAATGTTTAGAGTATTTTGGAAAGCATTTGTGAGGGGCTGGAGATGTGGCTCAGTGCCAGAGCTCTTGCCTTGCATGCACAAGGCCGTGGGTTAGACTCCCAGCACCACCAAAACAAAAAACAGAAAGCGTTTGTGTTGACCCTAAGTTCATTCTTTTGTCTTTTTGAGACAGGGTCTCGCTATGCAGTTCAGCCTGGCCTTGAGATCACTTTGTAGCCCACGCTAGTCTTGAACTCGCAACAATCCTCCTGCCTCAGCCTCCCAAGTGCTGGGATTAAAGAAGTGCACCACCATGCCTGGCAAGTTCATTAATTTTTAAGGCCAGAGAAAGAAATGTCCAACTCATCGAGGCCAACTGGGGCTACAAAATGAGCTCAAGGCCAGCTTGAACTGCATAGTGAGACCGTTTCAAAGACAAAAAAAATGTCCAACTCAAAGAGAAAACATTCTGAAGTTCAAATACAGAAGGGCAAAGATGAAGTGACTGCCCGTATTGCAGTTATACAAATGACCTGACAGTGACTGCTTCTAAGTGACCGCTGGAAATCTAATTTAAAGGTTTACTGCAGTTCAGGTATTTTTAATGTTTCTCTTGTTGATCATCAAGATGACCGGTGCTAACACTACCAGAGACAACTGCTTTCAGACATGGATCTTGCTTGTTTTGGTCCAGCAGTATTAATATGGAAAGGGGGATTTGTAGGCTGCTACTTCTTGGGGTCTGACTTGTTCTCGAGTCACTAAGAGTGAGCTGAATTATCAAGCAACTGTGATCAATCCCATGTCCCAGGATTTCCTTGGCCTGAGCAATGTGACCATGAGCAGGTCCTTATCTTTACGGGACACAAACTTTACCAAGTGAGTAAGGCAGCCCCCTCCATTAGGCAGCATGCGCTAAACATGGTTGAACTCTACCCATGCAGCCTCACTGCACTGGGATTATACGGATTTATAATGAAGCAACTCTTAAGTAAGTTCTTAGTGAGGACAAAGGCAGATGCTGTCTGAGGCAAACTGCATGCAACACAATAAATTATTTCTCTTAACGGTGCGGCGCGGACCTGGGGTCCCACGAGGGACAACAAGTACCTGTTAGCCTCTGGGTCCCCACTGTAGCATACAGACCGAGTCAGGTGCTGTTGACTAGATTCTGACACTTTTGTAAAGACAAACTCTGTACAATAAAGCACATCTATCACGTGCTTAGGAGATACAGTTTTTAGAATCCTATAGAAAATAATTTGACCTCTTCTCCCTATCCCAAATCTCTCACACTTTGACAGGATGAAGACATTAATTGGGGGGGTCTTTAAAAGGATTTATTTGCTACAGAATTGTTTGAGTCCACCAATGAGATGAACAGTGGAATTTTTTGTGTGAAAGGATTTTGCTTACTGCTTTATTTCACAGCTGCTGCAACACACAACATTCAAAATGCAGGGTTTTTTTTTCTTCTCTGCAGCATTGGGCATATCTAGAAGAGGTTAGGAAAAGAATCTACAGAATTAGATGTCTAAAAACAGGAAACAAAATAAACATTTAAAAATTCCTCATTTGAAAAAAGAAAAGATAAAAATATCTCATTTGGACAGGTCCTGAATTGAAATCATATTTTGTATAAAAAGGAAATGTTAGGTCAACTATAGATCCTGACCTTGGATTTGACTGGTGAAAATTTCCAGGCACTGTATGATTGACAGAACATATACCAATGAGCTAGTCAATTCTGGCATGTGTCTTACTTAGCTTGTGAGAAATGTATAAACTTTTTTTGTTGGGCATGGTGCTGCATGCCTGTAATCCCAGCATTCTGGAGGCTGACGCAGGGGGATTGCATTGAGTTCAAAGCCAGCCTGAACTACAAAGTGAACTCTGTCTCAAAAGACACACACACACACAGAGAAATGATTTTTGTGGTGCTGCAGACTGAACCCAGAGCTTTAAGCATGCCAGGCAAGCACTCTATTACTGAGCTACATAACCAGTCCAATGAGTAGCTCTTAAACCTAAATTACCTAATTCTGTGAAACCAACTGTCTTAATATGATGCCCAATACTTTTTCAGACAAATAAAAACATTCCCTGCAAGATCACACATTTAAATATTTGTTGCCTGTGGACAGATACAGAGAAACCAAGTATGGAGGTTGAACCAGCAGTTCAGTGATGCAGCTGGGACTCTCTGGGTGTCTCGTCAGCTCTGCACTAGCCGTATCCACTGGTGACCATCCAGGTAACATCATCCTGAAGAGGGCGTGAACCCCAGCAGCTGCTCAATAGGTTTAAACCGCCACTCATCGGCCTCCAGCTCTTCTACCAGACCAGCTAGTTTTTCCATCCGCGCAACTTGCTGATCTGTGGAGTGAAGGAGGTACACTAAGGCCACAATGCACTTCCCGTGCGACTGTCACCCATCACTAAGGTGGTGACTGTTCTTGATGGATCTTCTCCCCCCCAACGGCCCAGTAATGCATCTTAGACTAGGCTGGTCAACAGACTTTAACCTCTTTTTTTTTAAAGGAACGTTCCTAATCATTCTCTATTTATATTTACTGCCTTGTTCTTTGCAGTACTAGGGATGGAAGCCAAGGGCCTTGCACGTGCTAGGCCAGTGCGGTCCCACAGCACACCTCAGCCCCAGCCTCTTCGTTTGTGACTGCACAGCTGGAAGCCGCAAGGTTCGTGTTTGCACTCCGCACTTCTCTCCCAGATGTGAAGCCATCACGGTCGCACACTCCTGCGTGTTCTTTGTTCAACCACATCACATCACAGAAGCCTTGGTGACCACGTTTCTTACAGAGGGTAACATCTGCGCTCCATGTAAGCTTCTCATCATGCAAAGCACACTAAGGCGGGAGGGAGGGGTGGGGAAGGGAAGATGACAGAGCTGGGATGTTATGTCATGCACCAGTTCCTCCAGTTGAATATAATCATCATGTACTGCAAACACATACTAATAAAAAATTTAAAAATAGAGAAAATATGCTGTAAAGCCTTATACAAAAATTTAAAAATATAATTATCACAGAGCTGGGGATTAAGCTCAGGCCTAGCACGTACTAGGCCTTGGTTTCATCCCTGGCAGCACAAAAAACACAACAAAAACAAAAAAACTAGCACATTTTCAGTATGTGCTCAATCCTTGGTGGAGGCAACTGCAGCTTTCTCTCACCCATGCTGCTTTCCCTAGAGAAAGCTCCAGCATCTCCTAAAGGCCCGACAGAGCAGGACTGTGCTACCACAGCCTCCGAATCTGAGGATGATGATGACCATAACTCAAGGGTCACAACCAGACGTGGAGGTTTCCTCAGACAGGAGAGGAAAAAGCAACCTAAGAGGAGCAGGAAACACTGATGCCCTGAAGGAACCAACCTGTGGCTCCAGCTTTAAGCCTGAACTTGGACATTCTGTCTGGATTAAGACTCTTGAATAGTTCTGTTTTTTTGTGTTTTTTGAGATATGCTCTCACTATATGGTACAGGCTGGTTTTGAACTCACTTTGTAGCCCAGGCTGGCCTTGAACTCACAACAATCCTCCTGCCTCAGCCTCCTGAATGCTGGGATTACAGGTGTGCGCCATCACGCTCAGCTTGAATGGTTCTGCAATTTAGGAAGTCCACTGAAATAGTCTCACGGGGTCTGGGGGTTTCTGCCAGGCATGAGTCTACAGAGCCTGGGCCCGCACCTGCGCCCACTTGCACAGCCATGCACCGCGCTTTTGCGCTTACCGTGCTTCACCTGCTTAAGCGTGGACGCCACCTGGTAACTGAACACGGACTCACAGAGGAATCTTTCAGAGCCATCTACAAACAAAGGAGGAAAAGGGTTTAGTCTGCTCTAAGGGTTTTATGGCTTCTGATAAACCAGGCAAACCTATGAATTCTTTTTCATTCAGGGTCTACTTTCCAGCGTTAACAAAGGGATTCTGTTTATAGTGTAGAACTAACTGTGTAGTTATAGTGTAGTGTAGTTATAGTATAACTCCCCTAGTGTACTTATAGTGTAGAACTAACACTGTTCAGTTATAAAAGCTACCTCTTCTATACCTAGAATATTAAAATAGCCCCTCTACTTGTTTAAGACTTTAAAAATAGTGTTTAAAAAAACAAAAACAAGAAACCGCAGACTGATGCCCTGGTCAACATTTCCCCATCCTATCCTGACAGTTTCTTCATGTTCTTTTCTTCTGTATGTCAAATAAACACTGGCAGCTGACACATTTGGCCGTGTGACACCTCTGCTATCAAAAACCCAAGGTATAGTACACCGAGACTCCAAACCCTTTTCACTCTAAAAACAAAGTGAAGGGAAAATGTTGATTTTTAATATATCCAATTACATCATTATGACTATCAAAAACACTGCTGGGAAATTTTATTCTGTAAACGCAAACTATAACCTTGATTTTCCAAGTGAACCAAAACATTGCTATTTGGCTGACGATAAGAGTATGGTGCAAGTTCAGAACCTAGCATTGTCATGGTGCCAAGAACTGCCAACAAGAAGGTGGCTAACTCGGTCACCGCAGCACTTGGGCAATGATTGTGAAACAAGCAAGATCATGTTATTCTTCACCAGGCAAAAGCTGGTAGAGCAAAACACATTCCCAAAGAGATATAATTTGTACAGGACAACCTGCTTTTAAAGGGCAGCAGAATTCATTTGGGGCATGCACCTTACATAAAAATTCTCAAACAGAGAAAAAGGACACAGCTGTCTGTTTCAAAGCACCAGCTCCTGCCAGCACTACTAAGTGTCAAACATTCAGCCATCAATCACAGGGCGGTGTTGTTGCCAGGTATTAAGTGACAGGGAGATATGACTAACGCTCTGGCCTCATGCTGAGTTTCACACAGGGCAGACTTTCTTTAAGAAATGACCTCAGAATGGTAATCAATAAGGGAAACTACAGACAATGTGTCCAAATGGATCGCATACACATCCAGTGTACCCTTCCAATGTTATCTTCAATTGGTATCGCCCCAAAAGAAAAAGAAATGAAAGTATAATTCTTAGGATGTATACTACAAGGAGAATTGGTGTTTTTTGTTTGTTTGTTTGTTTGTTTTGAGACAGGGTCTCATGCTGTAGTCTAGACTGGCCTTGAACTCACAGAGATTCTCCTGCCTCAGTCTCCCGAGTGCTGAGATTACACGTATGTACTATCATATCCAGCTGGGAGAATACTGTGTAAATTTAAGACTCTTTTCTTCATTCTTTCAATACTGGGGTTGAACCCAGATCTCTGTACTTCTGGGGCTATACCCCAGCCCTTAAAAATATTTTTTTTTGAGATAGAGTCTTGCTAAGGCACTAAGTTGCTGAAGTCGCCCCAGGCTATGCTTGATTTTTTAATTCTTCTATCTCAGTCTGGCAGAGGGTTGGGATTATAGGTGGGCGAGCCACCACTCTCTGCTCAAACCTCTCTTTATTTTAACTTGAAAAAAAGTAGTTTTATTTATACACTTAATCAAGCCACTTTGCTAAATACTATATATCATTTTCAATCTAGTAAATATGCACTGGATACCTGGATTCGTTTTTTTTCTTTTTTGGTGTTGGGATTGAACCCAGGGCCTTGCACACGCTAATCACAGGCTCTATCACTAAGCTATGCTTTCAGCTCCTGACTGGCTGACTAGGGAAGCTGATGATATACCTGAGTTGTGTTCTTTTTTGTTAGATACAAGCCAGTGGTAGTACACAGCTGTGAACCCCACTACTCGACGAGAAGGCTGGACACCGAGGGTAGCGTTTACTACAGCTCTTCCATGAAAATGGTATGCCGGCATTCGTCATTCTACTCATATCTTTGCTTAAAGAGTGGAACTGAAACTCGAATTTAATTTTAGAAAGAGCAAAGGACACAAAGGTAGAGTTTACCTCCCAGGCAGCTTGAGCCTGAATTTTAGGATCTTATCACCATGGCAGTGGAATTATAGGCTGCAATGATGAAGTCACTACGTATGTGGAAGCTCCTGGAAGTGCTGACTCCGACGTGCATTTAATCGTGGTACAGTCAGGATAAAATGCTCAAGTTTTGACATTTGTACATATGCCTTGGTAATGAAATTCAAGGCAAAAAGATGTGTGCTCATCTTTCAAAAAGGCACCCACGGACCACCGCCACACCACAGGCACACGCAACACACTTCTGCTGATGTGCAGCTCTGCATGCACCACGAACTCCACTGCTTCTTGGCTATATCCTATTAGAAGTGCTATCTATACCAATCCAAAGCCCCAGATTTCTCCAGAGGAGTCAGCCTGGGCCAGTCTGTCTTTTGCTTAGAAACTGTAATGTAATCCTTTGTAACACATCAAGTATTACACGTCAGCTTTCCTCGTAAGGGACAAGCAAAGGTTATAAATAGTGAAAAATTTAGTAAACTGCTTAAATCTAACACCACAATGCCAATAAATACAATGTTAACGAAATTCACTGAAAAGAATATTACCTCACAGCAGGAAATTAGACAATGCCAGGTAATCAGTGGCTTGCAAGGTCACCAAAACACAGCCACTTCTGGGCTGGGAGGCTGTCCCTAAGTTGCTCACTAATAACTGGTTGAGAACAGTGCTGCCAAGAGCAGGAGAATGTTAGTTGTTTATCTGGGGTGTCTGTTACCAGAGAGCAGATGTGTCAAAAAGTTAATTGTCAAGCTCAACCTCAGGCGATGGGGTTTCCTGTCCTAGGGTGCAGCACCAAGAGAGACCTGTTATGATCACACACGGCATCCAACCTGATTCCTAATCACTTCTGCTCCTCAGTCTCCACAGGCAACCCCTACTCTATTTTCCCATTCAATTAAACTACAATAAGAACAATGGTTTGATGCATGTGCATTTGACTTACTGTGTAACAGTGTCGCCTATCACAGGGTAGAAAATGCTTCTAAATCTAACACCCTTACTAGCTCACATGTACTACACAGGAGGATAGACACAGGACATGTGCAAGCTCGGCGTCATGGCGCACGCCTGTAATCCCAGCACTCGGGAGGCTGAGGCAGGAGGATCCTTGTGAGTTTGAGGCCAGCATGGGCTACAAAGTGAGCTTAAGGCCAGCCTGAACTGCATTGTGAGACTCTGTCTCAAAAGGATGAAAGAAAAAGAAAGCAGACAAGTGACATGTGCAAATACGCTGTGGCTGTATGCAAGATTTGAGTCTCTGTGACTTCAATATAAATAGGGGTGCAGTGGTGAGGTGCTGTGGGAGATGGTGTGAGCTGGGGGTGGTCTTGGAACCAACTATTTGAAGAGACCAAGAGATGATTTGGCCAAGACAGTTCAGAGGTTCCTGTCTCCATTTTTCAGAAGCAGTTCTAAGATTATTGGTGAAACTTTAAACCTAAGCATTCACAGAATCTGCTAGGTGTGGTGGTGGTGCATGCCTATAATCCTAATACTTGGGAAGCCACGGCAGGAAGATCTCTGAGTTCGAGGCGAGTGTAGCCTACATACTGAGTTTGAGGCCAGCCTGGGCTACATAGTAGGACCATTTCAAAAAACAAAAACCAAACAAAATGCATAGGATCTCAACTGTGCGCTGTGAATTTAAACTTAAATATAAATGTATTTTATAACAGAACCTAACACAGTCCTCTATGAAGCAAGAGAAACAGATCTAAACTGGAACACCAATAGACCCCTCTCCCACGGCTTTCTCCCACATTTCTGCATATCTAGTGTCTGTGGATGAAGGGGCTGGGGGTATAGCTCAGTGGCATAAGCGCTTGCCTGGCAAGTGCAAGGTCCTGAGTTCAATCCCCGGTACCGGGGGGGGGGGGGGAAATAGTGTCTGCGGATGGAGAACGCTGAGCTCTGAGACTACAGAGGCCCCTGCTGTATTAAAACTCCTCTTGTAGGTAGAATTAAAATGACTTTAATCTTAGAGTGCTATTGTTAAGCATTGATTTCTCTTCTGCTGCTATAAAACTCATTCAGCAATGTAAAAGCCTACAACTTTTGATTTGTTTTGTGGGAAACTTTCTTAACACCCCATCTGTGTTGCACATACCTAAAATCATAATGTATTTTTAATGCCAAATATAGTAAATAGTAAACAAGGCCCTAAATGTTTTCTACCCTAGTCTGACTCAGTAAAACTAACTTGATTATTTAAGAGACATAAATGAAGAAAATGGAAAGGAAAGGGCAGAAGTTTACATGCCTCATATACAAGGCTAAGTATAGTCACTAACCTGGTCACCTACTGCTCACGAGAACCTGAGCCAGCTCTTGAGACCCTAACAATCTTAGAGTCTTCCTGTGTTTTCCGGCCACAAATGATTCTTCTGTTTGGCCTGGCTTGCTAGGGGTATAGCTCAGTAGTAGAGTGCTTGCTGAGCATGTGCAAGACCCTGGGTTCAACCCCTAGCACTGCAAATACAAAAAACAAAAGAAGAATCACAGTGTTTGGTCTGGCTTAACCCCAAATACTTTTTATTATACCTGATATAAATGAATAAATGTCACCCCCCAAAAGCTCTTACAGTTTGTGCCTTTTTCAGAAACACCTCAGATGAGTTTTTATATATATCACATAACTGGACATGGTGGCCCACGCCTATAATCCCAGCATTTGGGAGGCTGAGGCAAGAGGATTGCCGTGAGTTCAAGGCCACCCTGAACTACAAAGTGAGACCCTGTCCTAAAAAAAAAAAGTTATATATATATATATATATATATATATATATATCTCTTATAAATATGCAAGATTTAAAGTAAAAAGACAACATATTTAAGCACAAAACTGATTTACTCAGGTAGATTTTGAATTTTTAGTGGGTTCTCTGCTAATGTTTTCAAATGTAGTATGGTGAGATTACCTTCATTAATTGGACTTTGGATATTGGTCAGAAAGGGAGATTCTTAAACTGGGTGTGGAGCATATGCTTTTAACCCTAGTACTCTGGGAGGCTGAGGCATGAGGACCGCAAGTTCTAGCCAGTCTGGACCACTTGACAACTAGTAAGACTGTCTCAAAAAAAAAAAAATTAGTCTAACTCCTCAAGTGGTATGGGTCTGGCGAATTCCAATCCCAGTTATCCATGTTGTTTCCTGCCTGCTGCCTGTGCCCTCATCTTTGACAGCCAGCCTGCACATGTGTACTGAGAAGACTGGGTGCAAATCTGGCTCCAGGGCTAGAAAAACCACACAGCGTCATCCTGCAGCGGGGCAGGAGACTCGTCTCCACGAAAGCACGGTGCAGTAGTTTTTACCTCCTCTTAGAATCTCTCTGATTGGGTCAACTGATATGCAGGCTAACTGCACAAGGAAACAAAATACATCAAACCTTCTAACTATAGGACGTTGGACAGCTTTCAGGATAAAGCGAAGCGAGAGCGAGAGAATTCCTTTCTCCAGTGCTGACTCTGCTTTTGACGTGGTGGAACCACTTGGGATTTTTGGGTCTCAGTCACTCTAGATAACTTCTTTGCTCTCCAAACTCTCAGCTCAAAAATTCTAATTCTGGAACAAGATTTGTTTTAAAGATCTTCTCTGAGATAAGGACAAGACACGAAATGTCAAGTTAAAATCAGGGCAAACTCATCTGTAACCCACTTAACAGCTTCTCTCCAATTAATATTCATTGCAGGTCTGAGTCCAATTATTCAGCAAAAAGTAGCATGAGATCACCTTCTAGCATCTCCCCAGCTCCTTTAGGGTAGTTGAAAAGGGCTTTCCGTGGCGGGGCGAGGTCCGAGACACTGAACCCAGATCCAGAGACGGAACTCCCGCTGACTCCACCGGCCGAGGAGGATGACGAAGAGGCAGCCATTCCCCCGCAGTGTTCTGACTTCCCTACCAAGATGGAAAAAACCAAGTTGGCACGTGTGTGGAAGTGAGAGGACAGCACTTCGCTCCAGCTGCCATAAGGGCCAGCCCAGTTCTGCAAAGAATGACCCCCTCTTTTCTACCCTCTGTAGTCCCATAATCTTTTATTGATGCTTCATACCTAAATGTCACTTGGGTTTTTGTCACTTAGGGTTTTGAAACAAAAATATGTTGAAGAATAATCTGCCTATGTAGAACAGCACTTCCCACCATTAGCAGAGTAGTTTTGTCATCTGGCATTGCCTGTGTGTGATTTATGAGATTCAAAGGGTGATACGGCAGTGCCAAAGTGGAAATGTGACTGAGGAACTAAATTACAAGGATAAAACAATCATGCTGCATAGGACAGTTTGTCTTGGATACATCCTGACCAAGCCACACCAAGAAACTGCCTTACAAAATTTTCCAAATGAGATTCCAGAATAACACCGTGTTCCCTTCCATAGAAAGGAAACTGGTTAGGAAATACAAATTGGCACTTTCATCAAGGGTTTTTACCCAAATGTGATACTATAATCCACCACTGGGTGGCGCCCCAAAACTGGAACAAAATAGTTCAGGAAGATCTGGGAAATCAAGGTGCCTCAGGAACATAGCAGTTCTGTTTAATCCTGTGTCTTATCAAAGAATCTCCATGTAAATGAGGAAATCGGTGCTGAATACATGACTTCTTACCAAAGTTAAATAACTCTGCCCACAGAAGCTTACAAAGGATTCCAAAGTATACACTTTCCTTTAAATTTTTTTTCCCAAAGTGTACACTTTCAAAAAAAAAAAAAATCTAGCACCATACTAATAAAACTTTCTGCCAGGATGGAAATGTTCTAATGTTCTATTACTGCACTGTCCAATATGATAGCCACTAGTCTCAAGGACTGTAAGTTAGTATGACTGAACTGGATTTTCCTTTTTTTTTTTTTTTTTTACGCAGAATCAAACTCAGGATTTTGCACTTGCCAAGCAGGCACTTATGCTGCTGAGCTATATCCCTGGCTGGATTTTCAATTTTGTGTAATGTAAACAAAAAATTCAATAAAGTGGGCCAGGGATACAGCTCCGTGGCACAGTGCCTGCCTGGCAAACTGGTGAGGTCAGGATCTTAGGACCCAGTGAGGTCCTGAGTTCGATTCCTAGTCCAAAAAATTCAATAAAGTTACACGTATTATATTGAATAAGGTAGTTCTAGTATTTGAATTTAAAAAATGACTGCAGGCAGTTGTGGTAGGGACTTGCTACGTTTCGGCAATATGGAAAGTCTCAGTAACAAAACACAACACCAAAAAACTTGGATAACTATTATTTCAATGTTATGTGAATTTTAGCCAAATTTAAAAACACGGTAAGGGCTCTGAAATGAATTTCATAGCTGGGGGTAGTGGTGCACACCTGTACTTGGGAGGCTAAGGCAGAAGGACTACCATGAATTCAAGGTCAGCCTGAGCTACATAGTGAGTTCGAGATCACCCTGAACTACAGAGCAAGGCCCAGTGTCTCACACACAAAAATAACAAAACAACCCCCCAAATAAAAATAAAATAAATTTTCTTCTAATGGTCAGAGAATTTGAGTATTTTTTATTAATGTTTGGTTGTTGGTTGTAAAACAAACACATATGATACAAAAAGTTGCTGAGGGTGGGGAACAGCTCTCCATAGTAAAGTGTGTACTTAGCATACTTGAGGCCCCTGCGTTACATCTCTAGCACTTAAAAAAAAAAAAGTTGAAACTTACTTTTTTTTTTCTTTTTGAGACAGGGTTTCACTATGCAGTCAGGCCAGCCTTGAGCTCACTTTGTAGCCCAGGTTGGTTTCAATTGCAATAATCCTCCTGCCTCAGCCTTCTGAGTGCTGGGATTACAGGCGTGCGCCACCATGCCCAGCCTTGAAACTTACTTGTTTAAAAATAGAAAACAGTGAAGGAATGCTATGCAGATATACATTCTATATATATGGAACAGCTAGTTTCCTAGTAAGGAAAATAATGCACTACGTCTGAAATACTGGCTGTAGTTTCTTTAATTTTATGACAATGATTTAAGGCAGAGAAGCTGAGCTTGGTTTCTGGTTTCATTATGTGTTCTAAGTAATACTGATTAATACTAAGTCGGATATAGAACTATAACACTACTACTATATTTGGTTTTTTTTTGGTCTTTTTGAGGCAGGGTCTCACTATGCAGCTGAGGCTGGTCTTGAACTCACTTTGTAGCCCAGGCTACTCAGTTTGTAGCTCACAACCATCCTCCTGCCTCAGCCTACAAGTGCTGGGATTATAGGCATGTGCTACCACTATTGCTATATTTGTACTGGCAGCCTATTAAAATGCAAATTGACTAACAACAGGTTTAATTTTGCTATTATGTTGTTTCCTTTCTTCTCTGACCTCTGACAGCTTTCAAAATTGTATTCATATCCACAGAGGCAGCAATTTTTCAAGTTAGGTTTATACCCAATCCTTTGGTCCATACTGGGTCAAAATATAGCTCAATATTTATAAATGCTCCTTAAAAATAATTTAAGCAGTGATGGACCAAATCTTAAATGGATTTCTGGTGATATTCAAATAAAACATACAAGGCAACTTGGCCACTTTCTGGGGAGTAGCTTAGTCTTTATCTTCTACCAGTTTAGAGTAGAACCTATTGTAAACTGTTTATATACTGTATCTCACCTAAGATTTAAAAGTCTCATCTTCTCCCTGCACCCTGACAAATGCTCTATACAGCTGCATACACTTTATATTTGGAAATCAGCTGCTCAGCAGGGCACCCAAGCAACTCCCGGAGTGGGGAGAGCTTCAAAAGCCAGCCACAGTGGGTCTGCTAAATAGAGTCTAATCAAAGCAAATGCCTTTCATCCTATTCTCTCTCAAGCTCTCAGAACTACACAGTATCACTCCACAGGCCACATAGTCAGGGCTGAAAAATGGAAGCCAGGATTAGTGCAAGGCTAACTTTAAAAACGCAGTACCTGCTGCAGTGCAAAGACACACCAAAGCAACTTCTAGCTCTAGAGCTTTAGGCTAAGTACTTATTTATTACAGTAAATGTTTTCAGAATGCATTAATTACCACCACAGACTCCTTAAAGGTCATCCAATTTCCTCATTGCATAGCTGACAAAACTGAGGGAATGAGCCAGGCATGGTAGTGTCCGTAATCCCAGCATCCGGGAAGCTGAAGCAGGAGGATCACTGCAAGGTGGAGGCCAGCCTGGGCTACATAGTGAGTTCAAGGCCAACCTGAACTACATAGCAAGACTCGGTCTCAAAAAACAAAGCAAACAAAACCAAAAAAGCGTGAGACATGGACAATTTTAGCTTATCTGCTGTGATTGTTTGTTTTGTTTGGAGACAGGGTCTCACTATGTAGTCCAGGTGGCATTGAACCTTGTAGCCTCAGCCTCCTGAGGGCTAGAACTGAGGAAAATCAGCATAATGGTTAAGAAACGACTGAAGCCTCTCTGCTTGGGTTTGTGTCGTGGTTTTGCTATTGTACTGTGACTCTGGACACATCACTTAAACTTTCTATTCCTTGTTACACGGGGTGACTAATAATGCCTACTTTACAGAGGTGTTAGGAAGATTAAAATTGTACAGGTAAAGCAACTAGAAAAGTTTCAAGCTTAGCAAACACTTTTAAATTCTTTTTTTTTTCCTAATGTAGATCCCAGGTTTTCTTTCTTTCTTTTTGGTACTGAGGGATTAAACCCAGAGCTTCACACTGAACTACATTCCCAGTTCTTTATTTTTCATTTTGAGGAAGGGTTTAAGTTGCCCAGGCTGACCCCAAACTTGCCATCCTCCTGCCTCAGCCTCCTCAATATGGTGTTCACACATTATGTCCCAGCACACTTATTCATGGAAAAAGCTTTAGTTTTCTCCATCCGAGGTAGGCAGCACAAACACCTAAAGGAGAAAGGGCCTGCCCAGGTCCACCTCTACAATGCCCTTCACTCCCTGCCACTGAGCTACACCTCCAATGGTCATTTTTGAAAGAATCCTGTCATTTTAGGAAGGGGTAAGGAAGTTTTTCCTAACCTCAAGGCCTAGTGAGTGATTTGTACATAACCAAACAAGCGTTATTCTCTCACATAGGTTACACGGGGTTGGAAAAATGGTGCCACAAGGTTGGCTCAATGCTTTTCCTTTCTCAGTGTGTAAATTTATTTACACAAATCTATCTCCTACAAGACTCCCAGGCACACAGAGGTACTCGGCTATACAGCCCCGGCTATATATGTCTATTTACTTAAAAATGGTCTTTCCGTGAAGCTGGGTGTGTTTGCCGTTGCTTGTAATCCCAGCAACTCGCAAGGCTGAGGCAGGTGGATCACCGCGAGTTCAAAGCCAGCCTGAACTGCATAGCGAGACTTTGTCTTAAAAAAAAAAAAAATTCTTCTCTGGAAAAAAAAAAAAAACTCATTAAAAATACACGATGAAGGAAGTTCTTCTCCCAGTACAAACGCAAATTATGGCAAGCAATTGTTAAATTTCACCTTCAATAAATCGCTTCACCGTGTTTCACTTAATCAACTGGATTACAATCCACATCAAACAGATCTGCAGCTCTAGCTGGGCAGAATGAACAGAGAAAGGCTGGACAGAGGAAGCGTCAACACCACCCGTCACCAATCCAACACCAAGCTACGTTTCCCTCCAACTCAGACAAGGAAGCAACGCCAGACACCTGCGTCACTGCGCAGGCGCAGCTTTCGACCCGCATGCGCACTCCGTCGAACGCGGCCTGAGGAAATTTCTTTATACGCCCGCTGAGGCAGCCTCCTGTGTCTCCTCCTACCTTCTCCAATTTTCTACACTCTCCAGGTAGGATCCCAGGGATAACGCCACTTTTCACCAAGCTCCTAAAAGTCCTTCGAACCTCAAGCCACTTACCTCAGCGGCTTTAGTGCTGTTCCCCACAGCCCCGCCCCCAGGCCAGCCAGCACGGTCGCGCTTACAACGACGAGGACGGCGGCGTGCGCGCGCCCGCTCAAGGAAGGCCTCCGCTGCGCGCGCCCTCCGGTGGTGGGCGTGGCCGGGGCGGGGAGGCGTGGTAGAACAAGCTTCCGGAGTATACTTCCGGGTTTCTGCCTTGGTACGTCTTACGTATGATTTCCTAGAGCTGCAGTCCATTTCTCCTTTCTCCCTGTGGTGTGCAAGTGCCATGTTTGTTTATGGTTTAGAGTTTAAGCGTTCCGCGCGATTTGCAGGAGAATACTGTTTTTCTCTTCAAATCTCTTTGAAGCGGGGTTAGGTTGATAATTCTCGGAGCAGTCTCGGTCTAGCTCTGAGCAGGAATGGTAGATAATTTAAAGCAACCTTTGCCTCTAGAACTTACGGTCTGAAAACTAAGCCTTAACATTCAAGGCTAGTTATGTGGGGAACTTTCTTGGGAGGGAGGAGGGTGTGGGAGGAGAGTGTGGGAGTAGCGTGTAATGTTATTAGACTTGCTAATTATGTCCTCTTCAAGTAGATTTACTTTGTTTTTTCTCAAAACAGGAAACCTCTCTGGTTCTGTAAGCAGGAAAACGGCCAGTTAAAGAGCCTTGCCGAGGGTTGGACTGAGCGCTAGTGTATGTAGTGTATTTAGTAGGGGTTGATCCGTTTTCTTTGGAACCCTTAAGTATTTGGGACTTCAAGAGTGTCCCAAGTCTTCGTGGTGTGATAAATATGGCGAATATTTAAATTAAAAGCAAAAAAAAGTTTATTTCAGTAAAAGATACATCTGATTAATTCACACTTCATTAAAGCAGTTCTGGAAGTCCTCTTCCTGTCTTTTCGTGGCAATCTTGATGTCCTGAAAAGATTCGAAACATTTACACCAAATTCGGTGAAATGAAAACATTCCCAGACTGATGTAGTAGCACATGCTTGTGATTCTAGCACTCAGGAGCTGAGGCAGGATCGCTGAGAGTTCGAGGCCAGCCTGGGCTACATTGTGAGTTCAAAGCCAGCCTGAACTATAGTGAGACCGGTTTAAACAAACAAACCCATCCCCCCAGAAAAACCCCGAAAATAAAACAACAATAACAACAAAAGACTTCCAGCACTGCTTCGAGAAGTGGCAAGAATTACGGAGCCGGGCCTGGTGGCACATGCTTGTAATCACAGCACTGGAGAGGTTGAGACAGGAGGATTGCAGCAAGTTCAGTGCCATTATGGGCTATAGTTGAAGATTAGCCTGGACTACATAGTGAGACCCCGTCTCAAAAAACAAAGGGAACAAAAACCACTACAGTACGACATAAGTGTTCGAAGTGAGGATGAGTTTTTTGAGGGGGATTAATGGCCTTGTGTCTTCCACTGTAATAATTATTTTTTTTCTTCTTCCTGAGACAGGATCTCACTGTGTATTTCAGGCTGGCCTTGGACTCACTATGTAGTCCAGGTTGGCCTGGAACTTGAAGTGATCTTGAACTCACTTTGTAGCCCAGGCTGGCCTCAAATTCGCAACAATCTTCCTGCCTCAGCCTCCTGAACACTGGGATTGCAGGCATGCACCATTATACCTAGCTTTCTGTGATAAATTTTTTTTTTTTTTTTTGTGGTACTGGCGATCGAACTCAGGACCTTACACTTGCCAGGCAGGTGCTTATGCCACTGAGCTATATCCCCAGGCCTTTTTTTCCCCCTGTGATAAATTTTTTATGTGAACGTTCATGGTACTTTGGATCACACCTTGTTTTATGGTAGGAGCAATGCTAGAACCATAGCTAATCCATAAGGAATCTTTCCTTCCTGAGGTGTGATTGTTACAGTATTTTGTGCTGTTTGGGGTGGAAACCATGGCCTCTTCCCAGGCTTTAGCTTGGAGCTACCTCCTAAATTATTGGCTTACCTAAATTATTGGTTTACTAAAGAGAGTGACAAAATTTGTCTTCTCAGGAAGGGATTTGCAGACTGTTGGGCAGTGGCTGTGTAGAAACTGGACGCCCTCCCTCCACAGCGTGTTGATCTGAAAACCACATTAAAGTCATATTTCGACTATTTGGACAAGTGACTGGGTCTGGGTTTTAGGTCTGTATTTCTGGACCCCGTAAAGTACTTAGGTTTTTCCTTTCCACCTCATAGATAAATGAATTAAGTGTCGCTTGTCATCGCAGTGACCGCACTGCGAACACTTAGATGAATGTTAATAAAGACGCCTCCATTTCCTCTCGGTCGTGGGTGGGTTGTATGTAGGGTTCTTTTCACGGCTTTCTCTGGGGTGAGAGTTTAAACCTTGCTGTCTTGAGAGCCAGGTTGCCATAGGGTGGCTGGAAATGCAGCGTTGACTTCCCAAGGAAATTTGTTGGAAAAACAGTCCTTCTTTTGCTTGGGACATACTGTCAATTCATGTCCAGTGATGTCCTTTCAGGCTCACAAAATGATCCCAGGTATAGGGTTTTTATTTCTGATTAAGCATGGGTGAGAGGCTAATTTATTTTTTGGGACTTCACTAGCTATTACTAGGAGGAAGTGAAATGGAAGTTCTGCGCCCACAGACTATAACACTTGATGGGAGGAATTACAGGAAGAATCCTATCCAAGAAAAGACTTACCAACATGAAGAAGATGAGGAGAATTTCTATCAAGGTAATCCTGGTGCTCTTTGGTAAAATTCGAAGTAAAACATCCTCTGTATTGTAGGGACAGTTGTTTGTTTTGTTTCACTGAATTTTTTTTTTTCACTATATTTCTGTGTTAGCACTGAAATTGATGTTTCAGTTGATGAAATGGATGCTTCTCGTAGTGTACATTGTCAAGGGTAATGACTGAGACATTTTTGGTTAGAGCTTGTAAAGCATGTTTTATCTTTGTATGAAAATGTAAGTGGCCAGGTATGGTGATGCATGCCTGTAATCCCAGCAATCAGGAGGATGAGGCAGAAGGATCACTGTGTATTCGAGGCCCGCCTGGGCTGTGAGTTCAAGTCCAGTCTGGAATACATAGTGACAACCTGTCTCAGAAAACTGAAAAAAAAAAAAACCAAAAAACCAAAAAAAAAAAAAAACCCCAAAACCCTGAAAGGTGACAGAGGGGCCTTTGCATGAACCATATCCTTAGCCCTTTTTAAAATTTAAATTTTAATTTTGAGAGGTGGTTTCCTTAGATTGCTAATTTGTTCATGTTGAGCTAGAACTTGTTTTTGTTGTTGTTTTTCTTTTCGAGACAGGGTCTTGCTATGTAGCCCACGCTGGCCTGAAACTTGCAACAACCTTCCTGGCCCAGCCTCCTAGGTGCTGGGATTACAGGTGTGCACCACTGCACCAGCTGCTTTAACTTTGACACTTGTTTTCTTTATCAATTTTCTTGGTCTGGATGTGGGGTAATTTTTACTAGCTATTAGTATTAAGCACTCCTGTAACAAGATTAACTGCCTTTATCTGTGAAGTAATATATATTAATTATCAAATAAAAGGATATGTAGCTGGGCATGGTGGTGCACGCCTATAATCCCAGCACTGGGGAGGCTGAGGCAGGAGGTTCCTTGCAAGTTCAAGACCAGCCTGGGCTACAAAGTGAGCTCAAAGCCAGCCTGCACTGCATAGCGAGATCGTGTCTCAAAAAGACCAAAAAAAAAAAAAAGAATTTAGATCATTGCCCTGTGTTAGCTGTTGTTAGGGTATTTTTTTTTCTTTTTTTGTAGTCATAGATTGAGAGTTTTAAGAACACAACTAACTTTATTATAATACATGGTAATTTTAAGAAATAACCCCCCCCAAAAGAAAAGAAACCAAGCAGTTGAGATGGGTTATAAATATTTTCAGGGTGATTACTTTGGGTGTGGGCTGAGTGCATGAGCAGGGGCTTGCAGGCTCTCTGTGACTCTCCCTTTTGGTTTTAAGCCCTTCCAAGGCCCCCTAAGCCGCGCGGGGGTCAGCCTGCCCCTGGACCCTCCCCTGGTCTCTCGGCAGCCTTGAGTCTTGAGTTGCTTTACTTTACCCTCTTGTTTTCTCTGTCTGCTCTGTGGAGTAGGTTCTTCCGGTATCACTGCTGTCTCACTTGCTGAAATTTTGTGTCCTAGCACGAAAGGCTGCTGAACTGTTCTCTTTCTTTGAGACAGGGTGTCCCTGTATCTCAGGCTGACCTTGAACTCCCGGGGATCTTCCTCCGTCAGCCTTCTGAGTGCTGGGTTTACAGGCTGTGCCA